>JAQQAE010023190.1:0-10095 GCA_029823295.1 Pseudamia nigra
AACCTCTCTTATCTTTTTAAATGGGTGAACTTGCACATTTTTACATTTCCCAATACTTATTGTCCCCACTGTAACTAGAAATGTTCAGCTAAGACCTCTGTGGTCTGCAGGCTTCAGTGTGTCTCCTAAAGCCCTCTGTTACATCATTAAACGCACATTAGATCAGCTGCCTGCTCTATCAAACTGTTCTGTTTATACAGCAGGAAAGCACAACTATTTCAAGCATGGGTGTGTATTTAAAGATGTGGTTTGTGTTTGTGTTTGTGTGTTGCTTACCCAGTGTAAAGTAGTGTATCTCGGGGGGCAGTGTGACATTAATCAGTGTTGTGTAATGTTTGTACACGTAGGTTTGGGCTAAGTCAGCGTGTCTCAGTGCGGAAAACCGGCAGCTGAAGGAAGCCAGGAAGATCGCCAGCATCCCGAAGTCCAGGAAGTTCCACGGCTCCATTAAGTATTCGCCCGGACCCTGACTCCAGATCTCCTTCACTTCAGCCCAGATCATACCTAGAGGACCATGTCACACTGTTCAATATACACTTATCAAGCAACCGATCAATCCATCAAAATTTGTTATTTATGGGGCACCTCTCTAACAAATCAGTTGAATTCCGTGTTCTGAAAATGAGGGACGTGTGCATAGAAATGATGCGAGTTGTTTCTGCAGGAAAAATTACCAGCTCTGTCTGGTTGTTAGGAAAGTTAAATATAATGACTGACTGATTGATTTACTTAATTACGGTATTTATTTATTTGCTTACTTAGTTGTGTTCTTATTTACTTACTTATTTTAATGGACAAATTTACATCTGTAAATTACGTTATTTGCGAGTTATTTAATCACATTTGCAAATAACATGCTGACAATTGTGCGCTGACCCTGGAAAACTGAGCACATTTCATTTTTATTTAAAGCTATTTAAAGATTCATAGGATTCGTCCTCCCTTTAATAAATTACTCTATGAAATTGGGCAGTGTAACACTTTTTTTTTCCTACAAATGGAACTACAGGTTGTTCAATGACCCATGATAAGAAGGTATATGCTGAAAAAGGCAACCACCGAATTGCAGAATTTTCAATGATATTTTTAAAGTCTTTCCTTGTTACAAGCAGTAGCACCAAACCATGATAGGAAGGAGATTCTCTTAGTGCTTTCAGACAGACACGGTTCTGGTTTTGGTTCTAGTTCCATTTCCATTCTGGAGTCTCAAAGCCTTTATGCCTTTTGATGAAACAGCCCGTGTTCACACCAGTTTAAGCAGAACCAGAGTGGAAGGACGTTACTCCGTATACACTCAGCTTCCCAACCTAGAATATGACACGCCCACTGATGATGTCACGGTTCGCAAGGAAGAACCAATTGTTTTGGTTCTAGCTAAGAACCAACTTTTCAGGTTCCAAACCAATTTTTTTTCCAATGTGAACATCCAAGTACATTCAAAATTAGGTCTGCAAACCATAAGTACAGACACTTTGGAGCTCTGTCTTCTTTTCTTGAAACAGAAAATATCGTCACCTATCCCCAAAGTTAGACATTTTGACGATGGATTATGGTCAGTAACTATGGCAAGTTCCAAGTAAATTAGTTCAGATATGTTTAAGCACTTATAGTTTTTCTTCTTCCGTAGCACCATCTATCGCAATAGTTGGTAGGTTGGAGATTTGATTGTGGTCAATAACTATGGCAAGTTTCAAGCAAATTGGCTCAGATACTTTGAGTTATTGTGTCTTTTTTTTAAACCAACAGTAGCGCCCCCCCCCACCCCAAAACCAATAGTGCCACCTATCCCAAAACTTGACAGGCTGGAGATCTTTAAGTTACCAATAAACATGCCAAGTAAATAGATCCATTGATTTTCAGGCTATTGTGATGTGGATGCAGATAATGTGGCTTGTGACACAAATATCAACTTTGTTGGTGGCTAAGCATAGAAAAAAGACAAGGCAATCAATAATAAAACAGAATTATTACATACTGTCCTGAATAACTTTAGAGTCAAACAGTAAAATATTAATCAAAGAAATAGAATAAGTGAAAAAAAAATGATGATACTAGAAATGTTTATTTGAGCGTAAATAATAAAAGCTATTAGAATCATAAAACTTTGCTTGAAGGAGTAACATGAAGACTCTCACATCCGCTGCAGTAAAACAGCATATTAAGAATGAATGTAACTCCAGCTCTTACCCATGACCCAGGACAGGATGAGGATCTCCATCCAGGTGAAGGGGGTTGTGGTCATTCGGTAGAGCAGCAGGGGGTCAGAGGTGGGTCCGTCTGGGTGCTCCAGGTGTGTCATGTTTGGTAACAAGGTAGTGCCTGCAAATCGATCTGCAGCGTTCAGGATGAGGAGGCCCAGAAATATGGTGAAGGACGAAGCGTGAGCCACAAACTTCATGAAGGGGCTTCGCATCACCTTCCCCACCTAGAACAGAGGAGACGGAATGTGGATGAGATAAATATTTAGTTAAAGCGTTTGATGTGAGTGATTTGCTGTGAACATACTCTGCTGCAGGGAGCGATCCAGTAAGCCAGCGCTAAACCAGGAAGTCCTACTGCCACACCGAGCACCACCAGCAGTTTGACGGCGGTGGTCTGTTGTCTGAGGCCGGGCAGGTTCTCGTACCAGATACTGAGCAGCTGCTGCTGGCAATTTGGATGAGCCACAAACTGAAACATGAAGAGACAAAACAAGTTAATGTGGTTGCTGTTTGATATTTGGAGCCTAATTTACAGTTTAACTTTTATCAGGATACAAATGGTCAGGTGTGTATTTAAACTGAAGCCTGTTTTACCTTCTACAAGGACACAAAGAGCATACAGTTTATTAAGATACCCGTTATTTCTGTTGGATGATTACAATCAAAAACTGTAAGGTCAGTCAGATACATCCTTGTCTGAAAATGTGTTCCTGCAGTTTTATGATTTAATATCAGTTACAGTCGGTGGCTATTGCAAAAAATTATGTTAAAAACTTAATAGTGACCTTAAAACACCAAAATCAAATCACTTCACCCATGAATCAAAGTGAACGTCTTTGCCATTTTTTAAAAAAGCCTCTTAGTGCTACTAAGATATCACACTTAAGCCTTGAAAGATATGAGGTCACATTGACGTTGATCTTTGACCTTTGACCAGCAAAATCTTTTCAGCTCATGCTTATGTCTACAATATTCTGGCAAGCAATTCCAGAAATATTGGGTTGGGTTAGGATTGGGTTGTGATGTTCTGATTGTGAACTGTGAAGAAAACTAATTTTGTAATAAAAATTAAATGAGCACTGTAAACTCATGAGTTGGGCAACTATGTGGATACCAAAGTCAATAAATATCAATCAACCTGAAAAGATTTTGATGGCCTTGGTTCAAATGTTCCATCACAAACACAAAGTGAACCAGTTTGATCTGCTCAGTAATCCAAAGGACGCCTAGTACTGTACAAAATGTCAGATACTTCCCATCAGAGTCAATGAAACCAGAAAATGTCTTACGTGGTTGTCTTTGTGAACACACTAACCTTTTTGAGTTCATATTTTATGGCCAGTTTGAGCCGTGTGAGTGAAGGGCGACCTGGGAGATCGTAGTTGTCTTCAGCGTCCATTTCTCCACTCAGGATGGCATCCACCTCCTCGGTGCTGCGGCACAGATCCAGTAAGCCCACCACGTAGTCCTTACACTGGTTCGACAGACGGCAATAGTCATTCTGCAAACACCAGGAGAGAAAGTGCACAAGGAAGCTTTGGAGGAGCTTGGATGACTAAAGTAGTTATTAAATTTGTGTTGAGCAGAGACCACCAATACCAACAGTCGTGTGTTTTGCACTTAAAACTAGTGGCCTGTCTCGTCAAGCTATTTGAGGTTTTTTTATTTTTACCAAAAATACCCAAGTAATTCCAGTAAAAATCAGACTTGAATTACCTGTAATTATATCTGCCAAGAGGTTGTTTTCTCTAGTTGTTGGCTTGACTGTTAGCAGAATTACACAAAAACTACTGAAACAATTTCCACAAAACGTGGTGGAAGGGTAGGCCTTAAACAAAGGAAGAATCTACTAACTCTTGCTGTTAATCCAGTTGATAGGGCAGGTCCAGAATTTTTTTTACCACTTTTCTGAACATTGTTACGTAGGTGTTTTTCAACATCTTTGCTAACCTCTTAGCAAATTATGTATGGATCTTGATTTTTTTTTTTAATCTGATATTTAGGAGACAGGTTTCTATGAATGTCTCCAAATTATCACAGATCCAAGTAAAAAAAAACAGAATTTGGTGTAATCCAATACATCTGTCGTGCAGTAACATATAGGGCAAGAGACATGAATCTACCACCAAAGCTGAGATAATGGAGGGTGAACAGTTTTATCTATTTTGTTTTAATGTATTAAATTATCAGATAAAACCACATGGTTCACAGTCATACTGAGTTTTATATATTAAATGTTGGGTATTCACACACAACTGCTGTAAGTTTCCAGTTAGTGATGTCTTTACTACTACTGTACTATCTACTGTACTGATTGAAGTGCACATGCTCAGTCACTGAAAATGATTAGCTTAAAAGTTGAGCAATGCATTAACTTCAAATTTGTGGTGATACTGAACAAAACAGCAGGTGAATCTTTTTATACATTTACTCAGATGTATGTGGAACATTGCATGTCATGTACACATGTGTTTGAATAGCACACAAGAAAGCAAAGAGGATGTCCAAGACCCACGCCGATGCACATCAAAACCATCTGAAAACATTCAACAAACTGAACAAATCATTCAAAATGAATGAAAGAGACCAAAATTATGGAAAAGAGTTTCCTTCTTCATCAAGACAATGCACCAGTTCACACTGCATACTGGGTAAAGGAGTTTCTGGCCCAAAAACAAATCACAGTGCTTGATCCCCCTCCCTGTTCACCTGATCTAGCACCATGTGACTTTTTCCTTTTCCCTAACATCAAATCTGCGTCAAAGGAACACATTTTGAGCCTGTGCTAGAAGTTAAGAAAAGATTGACAGAGCTTTAGAGACAACTGTCTGAAGAAGACCTACTGCACTGCTGTGATCAGTGGAAGAAATGAATGCAGCGGGTGTCAATGCAGAAGGGAGGAGACTGAAGAAGAAACACACTGAAAAATGTTTACGCTGAATCAAATTGTATTAACATATAGTTTACTCTTGTTTTTAATAGCTGTACATTGTATTCAGGCAAAGATGATTTATCTATTAGAAGAGAGTACTGTACTATGGGCCGTGGTGGGTCTGCGCTCTACTGAGTAACATTCTAGCTGTTGCGTGTCAGACGAGTATTGTGAAGTCTCAACTGTGTCCGTTTCCTCTTTTCACCCTCATAAAATGCCTCTGTTTGTACTGCCAACTTTTACTAGCGCATTTTATTGGACTGACTGTGACATGTATAATATTATATACTGTATGTTCTGTTCTGTGTGTACTTAACAGTGAGTTGATGTTTGAGGTGCACATGCAGTTACAGGAACATTCATTTTTCTCTAGCCCAGTATGTCTGGAATAAAACCACCTAAGGTTTCATTCCAAGAGAACACGAAGGAGCGTGATTTCCTGTTTCAGTGTCACATGGTTCACATCCTCTGGTTTTGCCACCAACTCAAACATGTATACTAAGCTTTAGGGCTATAACATATTGCTTACATATGTTATATTTAGAATATTAGCATGTATAGTTACGTATGTGCAAAAAGCTCGAATTTAAAATGGGTTTAGAGTGATTGAATATGCAGAAATGGAAACAAACACCAGCTCTATTGTCTAGTGACACATCTTGTATACAAGAATGATACAACTTGTTTTCAAATTTTTTCAAGTTTTTACACATTTCTAAATAACAAATACTGTATGTGTGTTTTCTTTGACAACGAAATGAGTAGACTCAAAGTGCAACCAAAATACTGCCTACAATAATTGCAGTAGGATTTTATTGCCGAATCATGTTACCCCACTGGGTTAATTCTCCTGCCAGCGCCTTGGACCAAGGTACTGGTTTAGATCTAGAATGAATCCCCAGGTGCTCTTCATGGCAGCCGACTGGTCTGCATGTACTAGGACAGGCTACAGAGATTGTATTTCCCTACAGGGACAATAAAAGTGATCTAAAACTCATAAAAAAACATTGTGAGAGCAGCGGCAGATTCTGTCACATTTATTCTCATGGGAGAAAGGAACCTATTGAGCCAGATACAGTAAATACAAGCCACAAGCCTACATAATGCGTTGAAATTAAGATGACATATTTCACATGAACTAAGATCAAAAGGAAACTTATTGTGCTTGATTCCTGTCTCTGTCTCAACAACAACCTCTCCCAACCCAAATCACATCTAAAGGAGGTAAAAATAAGCAGGAAAATAAAGTGAATGATATTTGAGACGTAATAGTTACCAGCGTCATTGTTATATCTAGACCTTATTCAACTACAAAGTACTGTCATCGATGCGCATGATCCCAGTGGAGATGACACATTTCACACTGCCCCATATCAAGTACACTATACAGTGGTGCCCTGGCTAACGAATTTAATATGTTCCAGCGTCACGTTCTTTGGGCAAATCATTCATTAGCGGGAGTGAGTTTTTCCATAAGAATACATGTAAGCCCAATTAATCCGTTCTGGACCCACGAAAACTCCCATATAAATTATGTATTACACACCCGTACATGCACATTTTTTAATTTATAAAGACACTTACCGAAGGAGGATGAGCCAGAGACAGCCATTTTTCTTAGGTCCCATGATGAGAAACACAAAAAAGTATTTTAGGTAAAAAAAAAAGGCAAATATAGAGTGCGGAGTTCACGTTGACGTTTAACTCGGTGGAGATAGACCCGGAAGTTAAGTCTTCCGTGTTACGAAAAAATTCGTAACCCAAATTACAAAAGGCATAACCTGAACCTTTTCCATAACATGAAATTTGTAACCCGAATTATTTTCGTTAGCCGGGACACAATTTGCCAAATGTGTTTGTTCATTACCCGAAATTTTTGTTAGTAGATGCGTTCGTTACCCGGGGCACCACTGTATTTGGTGAAACCATAGGCTCACAGTTAATGTTGAATTCAAAGTAAAATACCCTGCCATGGTGTTGCATGTGAAGAGGTAAAATACAGAGCAAGATTAGCGGAGAGCAAGAATATAACAGGAATTCAGTCGCTTAAAAAATCCCCACTGTGGGCTTTAGGAGGCTCTGTAATCTGCCTGTGGTGATATTTACCCCCCAGCCGGTAGTGTGAAGAGCTTACGGTCACCAAACTTAAGGTAAAGGAGTATCAGGTCACATCTGCCAAGGAGCATGATTGGTTCCACTTACCCCAGGCAGAATTTCATACCTTAAACTCTTTCTCGATGTTGGCCAGCATTGCCAGTTCATTGCTGAGCTCCAGAGCAGCCAGCACCGGGTCCTCATTGTACAATGACAGGTACGCAGGACTGGCGAGTCCCCTGTAGGCATTGATTCTAGATCGCGAGTGGCTGAAGGAGTCAAACTGCTGCTGGTAGTTACACGAGTCACAGCCACAGAAGTAGTCATGTGGAGGATCGATGCGAGCTCCTTTACTCAGCAGCGTATGAACAATCTCATATTCCTGACAGTGAGCTGCAAGGATCACTGGAGTCACATCATGAGAGAATCTTATGGAACAAACACACAAAAACAAAATCATGCACACGATAAAGAAGTTCCATACACAAATTCCTCCTCAACAACCATAATGGCAGGAAAAGTTGGTTGGATTATTGTAGACAAAATCAGGGAACAAAACCCACACCCACCCACAGTTGAAAATATCCCCTTCCTTCTGACACTATCTTCTTTTTATCAAAATCAAAAATGAAACAGAAATGTCGATAAATTTGGCATGAGTTTACAGGTTTTCAGGTCTCTATTTGTCCTTGATGTGCAGTTGCTGGTCATGGACCAGTCCAGTGTCGGTGCACTGATTCTTTGTTTCACCCATGCTTTTTTATACTTCTTTTTTTTTTTAATAGTTGTGACCTAACATCTACAAATGAAGCACAGCCTCTTAAACTGATGAAGTTGTTTCATCCTTGCTTTTCCAACAACGGTTACTCATTCACTGATCATTTGACTATGAGCTCATTAATGTCCTCTCAGGTTTATACAGGTTTATTCACCCTTTGCAAGTAGACACTTTCCACTTTTACTCCTCTTAAACCTTTATGTCAAAGATTTATCAAAAATCTGATTTGGTATTTATTTGAGGAGTGTACTTCTTCCAGCATCAGACTCATTCATTCTTTAGATCTAATTTCACGTCAACTACATCTTCACATAAATGCCTCCCACACTGATCTCTGGGTCTCCTGAATGTCATTCCAGGAGGGCCACATGTCAAAGATATTTACAGCTACAGCTCTGTTTTTAGGATGTTATCAGAGCACATAAAATGTTAAGTAACAGCTCTGCTTTTCTTACCTCGTGCCGTCCTCATCGTAAGCATAAAAGTCATCCAACATGTCTGCCTGAGCAGGACTAGCTGTCAGACGACGAGCATCTCTGAAAGAAGGGTGACCCAGCAGGGCCTCTGTGATCCGGACATAACCTTTACCTACAACCAGCAGAACTGTGAGTTAGAGATGTTTGACCCCTGCAGATTTATCCCAGTTGCTTAGAATTTGTATAAAATGTCACACGTCAGTCACTTATGAGTAAGATGTGGTTATATTATCCATATTATCTTCAGTATCCATCTGTTTAAATGGATTCATCTAGATCTGAACTCATATTTTATCCTATGCCTATTTACTGTATTTGTCACCAGTCATTTGTGTATACTTCATTGTTGTTTGTATATATCTGATACATTTTGCCTTGCTGTGTTTTGTTTTTTGCTGTTTTAAGGAAACCAAGGCGTGTGGTTTTCCTTCTGTCGACTGGTCTGGAAATTTGGTTTGAAGACATTTGGCTACCTATTCAGGAAGCTTCTTCAGAACTGAAGAAGCTTCCTGAATAGGAAGCTGACTGTATGCCAGTAGCAAATTCTTGTCTCAAAGCTTACGCCATGCAAGTCTAAGTACGCAAGGCTGGTACAGTGAAACTGCAAATGGCTCATTAAATCAGTTATGCTTCAGAATTGAAGAAGCTTCCTGGAGAGGTAGCGAAAATCTTCAAACCAAATTTCCAGTCCAGTCGACAGAAAGAAAACCAGATGCCTTGGATACTATGACCTGGATGACTGAGAACCTTCACAGGCATGTTTTCAGGAAACGATTTTAACATCTGTCCAAGGACTGCAGATGAAAAATGCTCTGGTATATGTTTATTGATGTACAATGTCCCTGCCAAATACACCAATAAATAAATAGATTGGAAAATCCTAGATTATGCTCTTAAACCATGTTACTCTGAGAAACTGGAGTGGATAAACAAATCCGGACACACGTTTAAGACTGCCAATTCCACATTTGCAGCGCTCCAAATAAGAGTAAATTTCACAAAGTAGACTATTAGTTAGGTCAAGAAGTACATTTGGAATAACCACCTAGACACCATGAGGTCACTTTAAAACAGAAACCAGCTCAATAAAACAATAAAGAACATCCCTTTTCCATTTTAGCGTTTGTTATGCAGGCTTGTGATTGTAAAAATATATTGAATTATTGGATGAACATATCTTTTAATTCATAAAAAAAGGTCTGACTCTCCTCTGTCCATGGCAGGTGTAAAAACAACTGGACCCTGAAGCTGTTTTCATTCACTTCATTCATTCACCTTCGCTGTCATACAGAACGATTCATCTTAATACTGCACAGCAGCGCTCATCTGTGTAAAAGCTGATAAACCAGTAGACTGCATCAGCACATACAGTCTGCAAGTACTGGGTCATGTTCATGTTGTATATACATGAATTTAATAGTTTTCCCGTCTTCTAATGTTGTAGTGTCGTGAAGTTGTAGATTGCAAAAAAAAAATCAAATGCCCTTAACTTCACTCTGTCCATCTAGGAGTGTTTAGAAGAGTCTGGAGGGGCTTTAAAAATACACTCAACAAAAATATAAACGCAACACTTTTGTTTTTGATCCCATTTTTCATGAGATGGACTCAAAGATC
>JAQQAE010023191.1:0-10094 GCA_029823295.1 Pseudamia nigra
CCAGGTCATAGTATCCAAGGCGTGTAGTTTTTTACTTTCCTCGACTGGACTGTAAATTTGGTTGAAGACGTTTCGCCACCCATCCGGGAAGCCAGAACTGAAGAAGCTCACCGGATGGGTGGCGAAACATCTTCAACCAAATTTCCTGTCCAGTCGATGGAAGAAAAAACCACACGCCTTAAATAATGAGTGTCAAGTGAATATCGAATATTGGGTGAAGAACAAAATTGTCTAACATAATAAAGGAAATGAACAGAAATAAACAAAATAAGCATCAAATAAACGAATAAGGGTAAAAAGCCCAAAGAATTGTTAGTTACTAATTGCTTTGAGCTGTTTTAATATTGTCACTTCATATGTGTAGATGAATTGAAGGCTCTGGTTGAAACAAACCTGTTTTTTCTGGTGTTTTTACTCAGTTTCATGCATTTTCTGTTTTCTTTATGAACAAGTAAATGATGAGAATGACAACTTAAATCAGAGGCATTTTGATAATGTTGTCTCTGTAGAAAACCACCGCATGCCTCCACCTGGAGTTAAAACACTGACATGATGTCGTCTGCCCTGAGATGCTGCACATGTTTTACCAGTCAGTGGTTGCAAGTGCACTCTTTTATGCTATAAACCTATTTAAGAAGATACAAATTATTTAGAATATCCCGTATCCTCGATCAGCAGTTTAACAGCAGTTTTGTACTTTTACGACATTCTGAATCTATCTATCAGAGTGATTTTATTTATTTTTGTGTATTCGTTCAGGTGTAAATGTTGTATTATCTGTTGGTGGGTGTGGTGTGGGCTGCAAACCAATTTCCCTATAGGGACAATAAAGATACAGTAGCTCTGACCTTTGTAAGACTTAAACACTGACAGTTTAGTAAAATAGTTTCCCTCCTTTATCTAAACGAAGGAAACGAATCAGCTCAGTCTACATAAGACATAATGATAAGACAAATTTTATCTGAATCTCCATCCATCATCTTCTGCTCATCCTGGTCAGGGTCACGGAGGCAACCGAGAAACATACAGTAATCTGTTTTTTTCACTCTATCTACCACGTTCACTGTTGCACATATACAGGGGAGACTGGGTACAGTTGTAACATGGGGAGAGTTGTACATAACGCCACCAGTTCCACCAATCAAGAATGAGACAGGAGTCACATGATCATATCCATGTTTAGCCACGTCCTCCTCGGTCTCACATGGTGGTTATCAAGGCTGCAAACAGATGCATACAGATTTTATTGAGAAAATTCTAAATTGTAGTTTCTTAGGCAAAGTATAATGCATTTTCCCTCTGCTAATTTCAACCCACTATGGTAAAGTTAGCCAAACAATGGCTGACAGGGGTGAGGAGGGCTGTAACATACAGTATATTTTAAAAGGGTTACAACCATCTTCTTACATAAAACTGAAAATCATTTCTTTGTTTTATTAATTTTGCGGCATGCTGAGGCACATGTATATTTGCACATTAGACTTACAGACACACACTCCTTTTAAGTCCACTTAGTCATTTTTCTTGTTGCATTCACTTGTTTATTTTGTTCATTTTATTGCTAATTTTCTTAATTTTTCTACATTATTTCGTATATTTTCACTTGTTTTATTGATTTTACCATTTTTGACCACTTTTGTTCATTTTCATTCTCTTCCTTGATTATTTTGTTCAATTTTCATTTTTTTTGACTATTTTGCTTATTTCTCATTTGCCAGGTTATTTGGTCCTGGGTGTGTTTGACTTATCAGTCACAGGGAAAGACAGACATTGTTCTGGATTGTTCTTTTGTTGCAACACATCTCTTTTTGAAGCGTGTTCTATGATCTGGCTTCTGTTTTTGCTTCTTTTGCCTAATTGTTACAACTCTCCTCAGCATGTGTCACGACCCAACCTGGACCCCTCTGTACTTGACATTAACATCACAAGGTCTATGATATTCTTGCAGGGGTTTGAACTGGTGTCATTTGTACTAAACAAATGTGGGTATTTTATATAAAAGTCTGAGAACTGTAGCTCAAAAATTCATTGAGTTACAGGGGCTGAAGCAAAAAGTGTGAGAACCATACCCGGTGTCCCATACATTAAATTAGGTTAACATGGGGTCTTTTATTTTAAGTTTTTTGATGCCACTATTTGCATTACAGTCTATAGGAGAAGCTTTTGGGCTCCTCCGAAAGGGGGCGTGGCCTTCACGCCGTCCTCGTGGTCAGCGTCTGGTATTGAGGGGCCCCAATCCCCTCCATCCTCCCCCCTGAAATCTACACTTCTGCGTCCAATTAAAACGCCGTGATCCGCAGCTGCTGCATGGTGTAGAGTGACTGACTGCAGAGGCTGGGCTTGAGTTGCATGATCGAAATCCTCCTGCAAATTCCTATAAATGCAACCTGATAGTAATGCATCTCCACGAGCGTCTGTGGTATAACCCAATCCGGGCGCTAATCGATAGACGGATGCAGGTATAGGCTTCCTCCTTCCACACACGCAGCATCATCCTTACCCCACTCTTGTATGAAAAATCACTCGTGGAGGTGGAGGAGGTGGTGGTGTGTGTGTGTGAGTGGGGGGCGGGGGTGGGGTGGGGGATAGGAGTGAGCCGTGCCTATTGATCTCTAAACATCTGGAACGCATCCTATTTGTTTTCCGAGGCAGAGGCGACCAGTGTGTGACACAGAGGAGTGAGACAGAAGCACCAGGACGGACCACTTGACACCTTGCTTCACGTCATCGATATGCAGTAGTGTGGTACCAGCTCTGCGGAGACGGGAAGGCCAGTCCATGGCATCTTGATATTAAAAACCGTGGGCTCTCTCTGCTGCGCATTCCTGACTGTCTCTCTGATTTTTTTTATTCCTGCGGAGTCCAAAGGATTAACTTGGCCAGATAAAGGCGGCGAGGGAGGAACCTGGACCTTGGACCTGCGATGGACTCCAGCGCGGGGGAATATGGCATGGCTCGTCTTGGATTGTTTTTGGTTTTGATGGGGCTGTGGAGATTTAGCGATGCCTGCCCCAGATCGTGCACTTGCAGCATCTCAAGGATTGTTTGTATTGATTCAGTACCAGGGATCGAGGATTTCCCTGTCCTCATGTTAGATGACATGGAAAACATCACGGAGATGTAAGTGTGTGCGCGTGTGTGTGTGGAAACGCGGAATAATTAACTTAGCCTATTAGGATGCAATGCGTAAAAAAACTACCTTCGATCGTAGCTCGTTTGAGAGCTAGGATGACGGAAAAAATAAATCATAGTAACATCATGAGATGCGAAGGCCTGGTGTTTCACCGCACGCGTTACGGATCAATAAGACATCTGACGCTGACGCCTAATGTCAAAGCAAAAAAAAAAAAACGTGTGATTTTTTTTTAAGGCGATAAACAGTGATTTTTCTCAGATTGCACGTCTTGGAGATTGGGATTGCGCGTGCCACAGACGCGCGTGCGTGCGTCTGCGCGCGTGATGGCGGTGAAAGAAGTGCGCGTGAGGTTTATTTGGATTAGTCGCTGTTTTTTTTTTCTTACCAAACAGCTCCAGATGTAGTGATGACAAGGGCGTAGGTTTGGTTTGAACGTTGGTGGGTTTGTGGAGAAATAGTCAAGAACATGAACATAATGGATAATATAAATCAGCTCCAAAATATTAGATGGAAAAAGAACTGAGAAATCCCTGACTGTAGCAAAATAATCCACAAAATAACTGTCAAAATAAACACAAATGATCAAAATAACTGAAAAAACTGAACAAGGTAACTGTCAAAACAAACAAAAATTAACAAAATTAACTTAAAAATGAACACAGTCACTACCAAAATAAACAAAAATTAACAAAAGAATCTTCAAAACGAACAAAATAACTCAAAATAAACAAAAATGGACAAAAACCTGTCAAAAAAAACAAAAGGAACTAAATTATCCTCAAAATGAACAAAAATCAACAGCATAATCCCCACTGTGAACAAAGCGGAAAACAATAATTGCCAAATGAATGAAACAAAAAACCTGAAAATGAACAAACAACCAAATGAAAAGCCTTTGAATGAAAAAAAAACTGTCAAAATGCACAAACAAATTCCCCAAAAAACAAAATAATCCCTAAAATGAAGAGAATAAACAATCAGTGAAAACAATATTTAAGAAACAAAATAATCTCCTAAATGACCAAAATAACCGTTGTAATGAGCAAATGTCAACAAAAAATGCTCAATATGAACAAAAATCAACAAAATAATTGTCAAAAAGAACAAAAATTAGACAAAATAGTTCCCATAAGGAATAAAATGGAGCACAGTAATCACCAAAATGAACAATAAATTATTATCAAATGAACAAAAAAATTCTCAAAATGAACAACAATGAACAAAATAACTATCAAAATGAAACATGAACAAGTGTTAACATTCAAAAATACTCAAAAAGAAGTAAATAATCCCTCAAATGAAGAAAATATTTGACTATATGAATAAATTTAAAAAAAAAAGAATGCTTACATTGCACAAAATAATCCCCAAAATGAAGTAAACTAAGAAAAAAGGAACAAAATTATCCATCAAATGTGAAAAACAATACTCAAAATGAGCAGAAAAGGAACGGAATAAACCACAAAAGGATTAAAATTAGCAACAATGTAGAAAACTGAACAAATAATGAACATCCTCAACTACATAAAGGAAACTGAACAAGATAGAAGAAAACAATTCCTATAATAAACAAAACAATACTGAAAATGAGCACAAATTACAAAAAATCCCCAACTAAACCAGACCAAAATAAGCAACTAAATCAGACAAACTGAACAAATAGGAACAAAACTATCCCAAAGTGAAGAAATTAACAAACAAATGAGGTAAATGATGCATAAAGATCAAAATGTAAAAAGAAGAAACTATAAAAGACAAAAAAGGTAAATGACGTGACGAAAATGTAAAAGATGTAAAAATGTAAAAATGTAGGAGCCACAAAAATGAAAATATTAAAGACGCAAAAAAGACAAAATGTAAAAGATGCAAATAGACAAAAATATAAAAAGCGCAAAAAAGGAGAAACTGTAAAAGGCACAAAATACAAAAACGTACGAGACGCAAAAGACTAAAATGTAATGAATGCAACATGATGTTCATTTCATTGACTGTTTTGTTCATGGTGCTTCTTATTTTGTTCATTTTTGTTCTTTTCATGAACTGTTTTGAACAATTAGTTTCTTACTTTGTTCATTTCCTTGATTAATTTGTCAATTTCCCTGATAATTTTGTCCATTTCCTTGATTATTTTGTTCACTTTCTTAATTATGTGTTCCCTTCATAAACCTGTAGAAAGGGTAAAATTTGATGGATTAACAAGTGACCAAAAACACAGAAGATGATGCGATTGTTTCAAATAGTGCATAAAAATTACTAAAAAAATGTCCCCAAAGTTAAAATTGAAACTTGAGTGTGAAGTATCACTTTCTGCACATCTTAGTTCAGTGTCTGTCTCGAGTGCATGTTTTATTTTTACTTTAAAAATCCATGCTTTAAAAAAATCTTTCAAACACTGACTTGACTTGAAAAAACAGAAGCATGTACTCCTCTTAGAAGGGCATTAGCTTCTAGATCCCTCTTAAGAAAACCACAACAAAACATCATGCAGCATTTAAAAACATAATCCAAATAAACAAGAAAATGAACAAACGTGATGAAAGATGTGGTGTAAACTGAAAAACATGAGCAATGAACAAGATGAGACACATATGCAATAAAACAGGAGTCTGAGACAACAAAAGGAAGAAAAATACAAGTCCAAAATTGGCAAAATTAAGAAAAAGTCATACAAATAATCTAGAAAAACATAAACAAAATAAACAAGAAGATACTATAACACAAAACATGATCAAAAATAAATGAAAATAAGCAAAAATAAGCACAATTCTGAACAAAAGTAGAATTAGATTAAGACAAACCTGGGTAAAATAATCAGGAAAATGAACAAAAAATATTATAAAAATGATCAAAATTGTAAATCAGATGAAAAAAAAGTTAAAATAAAGAAAATGAATAAAACACTCAAGTAAATGAATCCTAATGAGGAAAAGAACAAAAATAATGAGCAAAATAATACATGAAAATTCACGAAGTCTGGGAAATGAACCAAAATCCACAAAAATGATTGAAATAATTTTAAAACATGGACAACAAATAGAGCAAAAATGAATAAAATAGTCAATAAATTGACCAATAAACAAGTAAAAACATTAAGAAAATGTACAAAAACAATGAACAAACATCAACAAAATGGACATATTCATAAACAAAATGAACAAACACAAATGACAAGTAACAAAATGGTGTTAACATGTTTCCAGTCAAAACATGTCAAATTTCATGTGTTACATTAAGGCTCTGGATATTTTTTACAGCTCTGCATTTATTTATTTGTTCCTGTCTGTTCAGACCTAGCTCCTTAGCTTGTATACCAACCCCTGGAATAATGTAGGAAGCAAAATGAACAAAATAATCAGCCAGATGAACATCAATGAAAAAATAACCCAAGGAAATAAAAAATAAAATGAATCCAACCGATGAGCCGAAAATGACCAAAAATGAGCTAGTAAATTAGCAAAAAACCCAGAGATAGCCACAAATAAACAAAATGTACATAGAATTACCAGAAATGATAAAATACAATAAAAGCAAGGAAATAAAAAAAACATACATAACATAATGAGAAAGAAAACTAACAAAGAATAAAGAAAATTGGCAATGACCAAATAATCAAGAACATGAACAAAAATGAACAAAAATATTTAAAAATTAAATTAAATTAGCAAAAATAATCAGGAAAATTAGTAAAAATCAGCAATAATAAGTATGGAAATGATCAAAACTTAACAAAATAAGTAAGACAATGAGCAAAAATGAAGGAAATACCATATTTTCCGGGTGATATGTCGCTCCGTAATGTTAGTCTCATGAGCCAAAAAATGCATAATGAAAAAGAAAAAAACGTGTATAAGTCGCTCTGGAGGACAGATCGCATTTGTTCGGTGAACCGGCCGAGCGCTTGACTCCAGCAGTGAGAGCTTGCGGCTCGCCTCCCCGCCTCACCGGGTAAGTGATGGCGCCGACATGTTCAGTGTTAAGCTGATGGCAGGTATGGTTGTTACCAGTAATGTCTACATTTTAAATTGTCAGTAATACAGATGCGGCAGATGCAGGTACACAAGCCTAGAGCGACATCTAGCGGCTGTCAGTGTGACAAACACCCAATACTCGAAATATGTAATATACAAGTCGCTCCAGTATATTTGTCGCTCCCCTAGCTGTTGCTTAGTTTATTCATTTTAAGTACAAGTAGATTTTTTTTCATTACATGTAACTAAGAGTAAAAAATATTCTCCAGAACAACTCCTCTAAATGGTACATTTTAAGGGAAAAACTATTCAAGGACATGTAAAGGAGGAAACAGTTGATGACCTCATGGCTTATTTTCAGGTGTTTCCAGTCTTAGAGCAAGTCAAAAATAAGATCCGCATTCTAACGTGTTCAGATTTGGTGGTCCTTGTTCTGATAATGAAGCTGTACGCCAACACTGATTTTATCTTCAAAATTTGGTGAATCACAGAAAGGCAAAAATGTCCACGTTGCAAAAATGTACAAGGTGCAAAAATGTAAAAGATGGATAAAGATGGAAATGTAAGAGACAAACATTCAGCAATCAAATGCATTAACTAAATTAAATGATAAGCATGAATACCTAAAATCATGAGAAAATTAAAAAAAACAAAATGTGCAAAAATGAACAAAAAAATCAAATGAAAAATACAATGAGCCCAAATAAACAAAATAAGCAACAAAATAATTAAAAACAATATATAGTGTAATATGTCATTGTACTCTGAAATGAAAGCACAGAACAAATAAAAAGATATGGAATCAATTTATCAACCAAATTTTATTCTAAACCTTTGACTCAGCTGTAACAGCTGAACACACTCGTGATATTCTTTCTACAATGGAAATGAAATGTTCTTCAGATCGTTCTTCCCGACTCTGTTGCGGATGTTCTCAGAAGTGTGCAGAACTTGCAGATGGTTTGCGTTCACTCTTCTGTCCAGTTCATCCCAAACAAGCTCGATGGGGTTGAAGAGTGGAGACTGTGCTGACACTCAATGGTTTCAAGCTTACCATCTTGCTCTTTTTTCCCCAAGGTAGTTCTGGCACAGCTTGGATGTATGTGTTGGGTTGTTATCTTGCTGTGGGATGAAACCCTGACCAACTAGGCGCATACCGGAGGGTATTGCATGGCACCGCAGAATGCTGCGGCAGCCGTTTTGGTTCAGGGTGCTTCTCCCTCTGTACAAGTCACAGACACTGGATCCAGCCGAATAGCCCCAATCATCGCACTTCCTCCTCCTTGTTTGACAGTTGATGTCACACACTGAGGAACCGCCTTTTGCCTACTTGACGGCGTATAAAAATTCTGTGGGATGAACTGAAGATTTCAGATTTTGATTCTTCAGTCCATAACACTTTCTTCCATCTTCAGTAGTCCGCTGGCAGTGTTTCATGGCCCAGGCAAGCTTCATTTACTTACTCTGACGTCTTGGCAGTGACTTACTTGCTGCAACTCGACCTGTCAAACCTTCACCTCCATGTCTTCTCTCCACATTTGAAACAGAGACTTGTTTACTACGACCACTATTAAGCTGTGCATGAAGCTGTTGTCCTGTGCGCCACCTATCACGCAAGCTGTTGACTCTCAGAAACTTGTCTTCCGATTCTGTTGTGGCTTTGGGTCCGTCAGACCTCTTCCTGTCAGAGTTGCCCCCAGTTTCTGAGAAGGAAACAGTACTCAGTTTACTTTCGTCATAATTTTGTAGGAAAGACCACAGTGTTATGATGGTCTGTCTCTCTTCCATTGTTAGTTGTTTTTTTTCTCACTAGACAGAGGGAGTTGTAATTGATCAAGCAAGCTTAGGACACCAATATTCAAGGCTTGATCAACCTCCACTGGTGCAGAACAGCTTTAAGTTGTTAACCCATTTCTTGATCCATTTTGTATATTTCTGAAATGCACATAGTTTTTTTTAGTTTTCAGCAACTCCGCCTTTTTTCTTTAACCTCTGGCAGTTCAGCACTGACCTTTGTACTATTTCAAGATCTTCATTCAACTTGAACAACTTGAATTTAAACATCTGGAAAAATGAGGGTTTTCTAAAACTTTTGACCAGTAGTGTATATATACTTGAGTAGTTTTTTTGTGAGATATTTTTTACTGTTACTCAATTACTTGTTTTAGGAGTTTAATTAGTATAATTATACAGTCAATCAATCAATCAATCAATCTTTATTTGTATAGCGCCAATCATAATCGCTGATTATCTCTAGGCGCTTCACAATTCAAGGCCAAAATCTCATCAGTAACAGTACTTGTTCTTGAGTACCACGTCAGTTTCGTTTGGTAGTAAGTGGACGATGGGCTAGTCATGACAGAGCAACATGCAGACCCCCACATGTTCATTTTGATTTTTTTCTTTTTGTTTTCTTAATTTCTTTGATTATTTTTGTTAAATTCTGTTCATTTTCCCTCATTAAAAAATGTATTCATTTTTTGTCAGTTTTTCATTATTTTTTATTTTGTTCTTTTTCCTCATTATTTTATTATTTCATTATTTTGCTTGTCTTAATGTTGTACATTTTCAAATTTTTTATTAATTTTGCTTAGGTTTGTCCATTTTTAATCATTTTACGTATTATAATGTTTAAACTTATTCATTTTCTTGAAATTTTGTTCACTTTATACATAGATTACATGCGCTGCTTTTTTCTTCTTAATCTTTGTTCATTATGAAGTTCTGTTTTCCCCTTTTTGTTGATTTCTTGCTTATTTTGATTTATTCAATTTTTCAGTCAATTCAATTTTATTTGTATAGCACCAATCATAATCGCTGATTATCTCTAGGAGCTTCACAATTCGAAGCCGAGGCCTCATGGCTATACAGAGATAAACCAACATAACCTCAGAGAGCGAGCCAAGGGAGACGGGGGGGAGGAAAAACTTCCTTTAACAGAAGAGAAAAACCTCCAGCAGAACCAGCAGCTCAGGGTAGGCGGCCATCTG
>JAQQAE010023192.1:0-10094 GCA_029823295.1 Pseudamia nigra
TCTGACTTTGTCTCCAAAACATCTTACATGTGCTGTCCCTCTGATGTACTCATTCCTAATCCTATCCATCCTCGTCATTCCCAAAGAGAACCTTAACATTTTCATCTCTGCCTCATGTCTTTCCCTCAGTGCCACTATTTCTAAACCATACAACATCGCTGGCCTCACGACCATCTTGTAAACGTTTCCTTTCATTCTTGCAGATATGCTTTTTTCACACATCACACCTGACACTATTCTCCAACCATTCCCACCTGCCTGCACATGCTTCTTCACCTCTTTTCACACTCTCCATTGCTCTGGCTGTTGAGCCCAATTACTTAAAATCCTCCACCTGCTATATCTCTATTCCCTGTAACCTCACTGTTCCTCTTGGGTCCTTCTCATTCACACACACATGTATTCCACCTTACAGCGGCTAACATTCATTCCTCTTCTTTCCAGGACATACCTCTACCTCTTTAGATTTTCCTCCACTTGCTCCCTGCTCTCACTATAGATCATAATGTCATCTGCTAACATCATAGTCCATGTAGATTCTCGTCTAACTTCATCTGTCAGCCTGTCCATCACCATAGTGAACAAGAAGGTGCTCAGAGCTGATCCTTAATGCAGTCCCACCTCCACCTTGAACTCTTCTGTCATGTACTGCGCTGACAGTTTTTTTACAGTTATTATGCATTTTTAAAATATTCCTACCTCTTTTTCTTATGTGTATTAATCATCAGTTTACATAAAACTCTACAAACAAAACTCACCACTCTGGTCATCAAGTAGGTAGTACTGCTTTAACAGCTGCCAGTGGACCAGCAAGCTTTTGGGGGTGCGAGATGGGTGAAACACATTTGGATGCTTGCTCAGAAGTTCCTGGAAGGTATCCAGTTTGGGCTGACTGGTCTGTTTAACCAGAACACATCAAATCCTCTGGTGAATACATTATTCAGTAATAATATCTGTAAATGTTAGGTCATATGTGAGCAGCTAAAAAAAATCATCTGGAACTTGTCATTTAAATTACATCTTAATCGATTTCTTTCTTGATTTTCTCTGTCAGATCTTCAAAAGACAGAGGGTTTCACACATTGCTCTTGTTCAGTGTCACAATTTGTCAGCCATATTATTTGACTGGAGTTTTCAGGAAGGTCACTTCTGTTATTAAATTGAAATGATCAGATTAAATCTGACAGTGCAAAGACTGGCTAAACATCTTCCAAAACAGCTACATCTGACAGACCTAAATGCAAATATTTTTTCTTAAAAATTCTTTCAGGTGGTAAAAATTGATCCAGTATGGTAGATTATTTGGCTGTGTCACTACTGACAGTAAAATACTTGTCTGGAAGTTTCACTTACGGAACCAATCTTGGCAAGTAGTGCCTCCTCATTCTGACTGAAGAGAGCTTTACTTTGGATGGCTGCAATGGCCTCTGGGTGGAGCTGCCGCATGGCCTGCCATGCCAGCCTACACACAAAGGAAAAGATAAGGAAAAATAAATAATTATTGTAAAAAAGTGTGGTGGTACTGTAGATGGACATTAATGTTGCTGTTGGAAGTCTTACTTTGAGATGACGGGATCGTAGAGCAGAGCATACCACCTCTCTTTAATTTCCCGTAAAGTGAAACGACAGCTGAACTTGACTCCCAGATGAACAGAATTCAGGTCTGTGGTCTAGATTCAAATACAGATTCATATACAAACTAAACTGTCTGTATGCAATCCCTGGTTATATTAAAGTTAGAAAGATTCAAACAAAAGAACTTAAGAACACATCAGTTTCATACCCAAATTAAAAAAATATATATATTTTTTGTACTCACCTGCAACACTGCATTTATGAGTAGAAGGTCATCTGTAGGCTTCCATCGACCCAAGTCTTTAGTTACATGCAGTGGCTGCTTGCTCTTCTTTACTCTTTTGGCGATGGGTGCTGGGTTTATGATCATAGTGAGAGGTGGTGTGAGTGTGGCTCCTGATTTTGTGATCTGAAAAAAAAAAAAAGAAAAAAAAAAAATCACAAGCAAACACAAATATTGTAACACTTGTAAGTTCCATCACCAACAAGAACAGATCCCTTTCCTGTCCTGTGTGTTTACCTTTTTTTTCTCACTAGATGATGGTTCACTTCCTGAGCAGCGGACAGGTTCTATAACAGGAGGACCTTTGACTCTACTAGATGACTTTACAAGACTGCTTTCCACCAACTCATCATCAAACTTCTTCCTCTTTATTGACCTAAGAAAATTGCAACAAAATTTTAACAGTCTGTACATGAAGCAACATTAGCTGTCAATAAAACAGAGTAACTTTACTGGTACACAGCTATTACAAATACAGTGTGGAGCATGAATGAACTCTGGATGAACTAAACCTGGAGGAGCTCCTCCGTTTGGGAACACCGCTGCCAAATGCCTGTGTTGCTGTCCTTTTCACATCTTTCACACCAAGCGACTCCTCATCCTCTGATCGACTCTGGGCACCACCTACTACCATTGGTGTACCAACCACAGGGTCACCTGCTTGCATCTGTAAAAACAGAAAATAAAACACTTATTAGTAATTTTTCTAAGAGTAGCTGAACACTTATGATTCTTGGGCAATGTTATTATGTACAAACTTAACATTATACTTAGCTCTGATGAGGCTTACTCTGTGTGCAGAGAGCAAACTTTTGGGAAGACTTTGGGAGACCCTTATTCAGTCCAATTATATAATTACAGAATAATACTTAAAACCCACAGAATAATCTGTGGCATTTTATTTTCACCTAGAGGATATTTCAGTTTACCTCCCTGTTACTGTTCATATACAATAACAATGTTATTACTATTGAGCGTAATAAGAATATCTTAAAAAAAAAAAACAGTTCTAATTAATTTAACCTACAGTGACAGTTATTAGTGCAATATATGTAATGTGGTCTATACGGCTTATTTAGTTAACACTGCAATCTAAAACAGAGAACATGTAACTGACGTTTTATTGACTTTGAATATTTTATCGGTTTAACTGTCCTATATGTTCTAAGTCAACATTTCTAAAATATATTTTATAGTTAGCAAATATGTGTCATGTTCTGAGCATAAAGATTTCAAAACCAAAAGTACTGTGTTTTTACTTTAACATAAGCCCAAAAAAAATCAGCCTTTGGGCTGGTAAGATAAAGCTAGTTATATCAGACATTTATCATGATAATTTGGGATAATGAGTGAACTTTGTCATTACGGTATGTTACAAGTTGTGTCTTATCCCCAGCCCCAAATTACGGTACAAACATTATGAACACAGAGCCTGTTTAAAATTGAGATTCATTTCAACTAGTTTAAATTTTTGTTTTTATCTTTCAGGCTAATCAGTTTAGCACTGCCTTTGTTTAGCTACATGTAACGCCAACATTAGCAATACGGAATTTCTAGTTGGTGTGTATTATATTAAATTTTAACATATTTTGAAAAGAGGATGATAAAGATATACAAAGATGACGTTAAGTCGCACACATTTTAAACTTTATATCGCTAGAGTTTAAATTAATGCGCCTAGGCTGCGGTTGGCTAATTACCACTAGCTTAGCCAACGTCAGCTAACGCTACTTTCTTACGAAAACAGCTGTTTTTAGTTCATTAATTGATATTTTGAAGCACACCGGTGACTCACCTTATCTTGTTATTTCATTCGTTCCTATGCCTGTTATGATTAGTAGAGTCAAAGGGTCTGTTTTTATCCACACCCGCTTGCTAACTGTGCTGAGTGTTTTAGCTAGCTACATGGCTAACTGGCTAATGACCTGGGTGCGTCGTGCGAGAACAAACAAGCTGCACTAGCGCCCCCTGCTGGACCGGAGTGTAAAGCATACGTCACAGTCTTTCTGTTGGTTTCAAACAATGTGCCTCATGTCTATACGAACAATTTTCTTCTTATTTTTGTTAGTATCCTGTATATTCTCTTATTTTGTTAGTACCCATTAATTTGTGAGATTCACCAATGTTTTCTTATTTTTGCTGTTACACCAGAGAAGATAAAATTTTATGAGTGGTCAAGGGCACTCTTACCAAGATCAGAGAAAAGCATCACAGCCCATAAAGGATTTGTTCAATCCACGGAAATATGTTTTCAATTTCAAAAACACAGAAACACATAACACAATCGAATTCAGATTATTTTAGAGGAATTTATACAATTATTTATTAAATTTGTGGTTGAAAAATATCTTATTCTTCAATTAAACCCAGTTAAAACTAGGTGGTGAAGCTCAATTTCTGCCAGAGTCTGGCGTTTCCTTGCATATCAGCACAGACTGGTTTGAAAGGCAAACTTCAGAAATTGCAAAGTTTACTCTGTTTCTGCAGTAAAAACATGCCATCATTAAGACAGAAACCTCATATTTAGACTTGATATCAAATAGCTTACCAGACCAGACAGACTGTGTGAGAGTTTGATGCGCACACTGGGTCTGTGCTGGATTTGTTTTGTTAAGACACAAGTCGATAAAAGTCAGCATCGCTTTCAGAGACAGATCCACTGGACATTTACTGTGATGAGGAACTCAGAGGTTTTTTTACTCTGTGAGTGTTTGTTTGAAGACTTGTCATCCTCATTTGTGTTACGATGTGCACTTTTGCATACTGTGAAACACTGATGGAGACTCAATCCATGTAAACCTGTCCAACCAAACCACCACCTCCTCTGTGCATAATGATTATTTATGTCCTCCGTTGTATCTTTCTCTTGTGTGATTTGATTGGACTGTTGGTCACATTACTCTTACTGTACACCTCGGTTCATTTTCTAGTTCCGTCATTAAGTCGGGAAGGTTAGAAATGACTTTTGACCCTGATGTAAATGTAGCGTATGTGCTGAAACTGCTGACCCGAAAATGACTGTTTGCACACAGCACCACACCTGCCCTTATATGCTGTTTCATGGGCGTCACATATGTAAATTACAAACAAGCTGCCATGCACGTCCCTGTTTTGATCAGGTGAGATTCAACTTTCAGCAAACCTGGGCAGATTTGGAAGGTACCAATGTTTGGTGCATCTGGAGTTGATTCCTCTTATTTCTCTTAACAAAAATATAAGAGAAAATCTAACAGAAATTTAAGAGAATGTTGCAGCATGAGGCCCATTGTGTGGCTTAAATAATTAAAAGAAAACTAATCAAATTCAAAGTGCAACATATCACCACTATTACAGTTAATGTGCAACTTCTTGTTCTACTTTGTTTATATTTCCCCCACAGGGATAAATAAAAGTATCTGTCTGTCTGTTGGTTGCTGGCTATGAGAATGAGTCATCTGAAGAATGTGAAATATTTCTTCCTAGTTTCTACTTTTTACAAAGCACCTGAAGTGTTTACATACATTATGTGCAGTACAATTGGACTGCATTTATGTAGCAATATGTTATTTGCATTTAAAGTGCTATATAATTCATTTATACACATGCAAATACACTGAGGTTCAGTGTCTTTCTGTAGGACAGTTCAATGTATGGACAGAAGCTGTGGATCAACCCTTCAGATTTTGGACAACTTGGTTTACCTCTTGACTCATAACTGTCCTATAAATGTAGAATATCTGCACATGGCACAGAAGATAGCTATATTTTTGAAGGATTAAAAAAATCAGCTTTGCGTTCTTACACATTTCCTGAATTAGAGGATGAGGCTGGAGGAAAGATCTAGTATTTTTTTCACTTAAAATTGTATCATGAGAGTTTTTCCAAAGTAAACAAAAGAATCTCAGACCTTTTGTGACAAAATGATCATTTTTGACACTTAAATAATCTGATAGATGCTGCAGTAAATCATCGTTGGTGCTATGGCTGTCTTAAAAGCTGTAGTAAATATTTCAGTCCACTTTAATTTAGTATTTCATGAAATGCGTCTTCTGCTTTGATGTCTTCTCCAGTGTTTGGTTAAACAGCATTAGTCAACTTCAAAAAGGCAGCAGACACAAACACCAGCCACATGGTTTTGGTCCTCAGTGTTTCTAGAAATCACTGTTTACATGTTTAGAGACGGT
Organism: Pseudamia nigra; assembly: GCA_029823295.1. Classification (NCBI taxonomy): domain Eukaryota; kingdom Metazoa; phylum Chordata; class Actinopteri; order Kurtiformes; family Apogonidae; genus Pseudamia; species Pseudamia nigra. Next base: position 6,022 of record JAQQAE010023192.1, read on the forward strand.
TGAGTGAAATCAAACTAGCCTCTGTGAAATACAGTCTGTATTGTTACAGTGGATCTGATGCAGTTGGTAGTGAAAAACCAAATACTGTAAATATGTAGTGGAATATGTGAGCAAACATCACATAGGCAAAGACTGCTTAAATTATAGATGCATGAAAGCTTTTAATGACACTTAAAGTAACAACTCGAAAATAGGTAAAGTTACAATAAATACAAAGTTTAGATACCAAAACTTAGACATTTTACAAAATAATATGATAACCCTCATACAGCATTTAGAAATAGAAAATATATTGTGCTGGACTGTTACAAGTTTGTCATATATGTCCACAGACTACATATTTACTGGATGTGAGTGAAGCATCACATGTTTTAGATTTAAAATCCACATATTCTTACATAGGAATATGTTTAAGAGCTGCCATTTTTATATTTTGCCACCACTGGAAATTTCCACTAGCATTGTTTCACTATTAGCACCTTCTAAAGTACATTGTTATCCATTTAATGAACATTATATCTAGACTATACTCTCAGAGTACTTCAGTAAGAGAGAAATATATTAGAAACAATGTCTGGATGCCAGTCTGAGTCTCTCCCAAATTCTCATGGTGTACTGTAGAGATATCAATACATCCACTAGAAAACATACAGAAATGCTGACATTAAATATTTGCATGACACGGACATACAGGAAATTGCTGATACATAAACACAGGGCAAGATCACATTTTGGAGAGCTTAATTAGATTATGAGGAAATCTGCCTTAAAGTCCAACAAGTAGCATCAAATCTCCTGTAATGTAACATGAAGACTTCTGACATGGTGTGAGGATAAATGAAAGCTGAAGGTTGGAATAAAACTATGAAATGCGATAGAGGAGGTCACTGGTTTCCTTCTGGTCTCAGTGAAAACGAATCATACAGCATTATGGTGATTTCGCTTTGCCACACTTTTTGTTGGACCACCTTCTGCTTTGATTATGGCATATTATCCATGGCATCATCTCTATAAGCTTATGCAGTGTCTCAACATCTATTTCTGCCCAGAGTGCCAATAATTTTTCACCTGTATCTTATACAGATACAAGTGTCAGAGCGCTGAATGAATTCTTCTCCCGACATCCCAAATATTCTCAGTGTGGCTAAAGTGTGGACTCTGGAGGCTAATCCACGTGCTAGTGAACCACTCTATCACTATTTGAGAACCATGAATCCTGGCTACCTGACCTCACTTTTTGAGCACATAGTATTTCTGAGGTTTGACCTGACCAACTAAAGCAACCCCAGATCATAACACTACCCATGATGGGAGCATCGCTTCATTCATGGCAAGTCTGGACTCATCAGACCACATGACCTTTCCTCATCTCTGCAAATTATATGTTCTCTGGCAAACGGAAGCCTTATTCCCAGTTAGACTCACTGGTAAATGTTTTTCTTAAGGCTCAAGAGCTGTTTAGTCTCAAAGTGCTCTTACTTCTACTATTAAACATAGTCATGAGTTTTACTGTCTTTCTCCATGTCATGAGTCATGAGCCTCCACAAGCTGTACTGCAGGTGCAGAGCGCTTGTTGCAGGGTTGTACTCAAGATCTCCTACTCTGCGATCAGGTCATGACTGAGGCCAGAGTGCCTCAAATCCAAGACAAGACCAAGCCTTTAAAGTGTTGAGACAAAGTCAAGGCCAAAAAAGGCAAGACCAAGTTAAAACCAGGACCAGATTAAATCTACAACAAAGGCAACTTTGTCAAACATTACAGATTGACATGGTTTAAGGTGTGAGATGGTTCCTGTTGGCAGTGAGTAGTTCAAATGAGGCAGCCTGAGGAAAGCTGAATCAGGAACTGGCAGAGTGAAATATTTGCAGCATTTCTTTGAAACCACAATAGTCATGTGAACAAATCAATAATTGAATGCACCAGAAATGTAGTGATAATCCTAGAGATGTGGTCTTGACTTGGCATAAAATCCTGAGTCCTCTTGGAGAGCTGAGACAAAATGCACTCGAGACTGAAACAAGATCAAGGCCTTCAAAATCTCAAGTATAACAACACTACTTTGTTGCAGAAAAATTGACTCGGATGTGACCCAAAGCGAGTGGCAGGAGCTCCACCTTTCAGTCCTCTCCGCAGAAAGGTCGTGTTCATACAGCTGAAGAGCTCAGCAGAGCAGGTCATCGTTCTGTGAACTGAAGGTTAATGACATTTTCAGGAACTAGAAGCGTTCGTGTCATGGGCTTCACGGAAACTCCTTCAGGGTCCGGATTCACGTTAAACTCTGTCAGTATCTAATGAGACCGGAAAACACAAAACACATGTACAGCATGAAATGAAGGAAATTAGTTTGGTGCCTATTATGAACAGTGAGTCTTAATTGAATTTAAACTTTAAAGTTTTAACTGTAATTTGCAAATAAATATCCATGAAGACTTAGTTTTTTTCCAAAAGGGTACAGTGTCAGAAACACTGCACTTTGTATATTCATTAACATACTACACTAATAATATACAGTATATCACCATACATAGGCTGCTGCAGTACTGTAAGGCAGGAGATTTTGTGAGATTTTAATGTGTACAAATATCACTGTATACAGAAAACACACTTCAATAGAGATACATTTTATTCTATAAATTTCAAGAATTTATAGACAATTAAAAAGCAGAACTGTGATACTTGAATGTGTCATAATCCTGTGATTATTTTGACCAGATTAAAATAATAGGTCAACACTAATGTTTGGAAATGTTTGCCTGATGAAGGTCTAAGGACTGAAACATTGCTTAGGTAAAATAAAGAGACATTTTGTGCAAGCTAAAGGCAGTGTGCGGGGGTTTTTCCTTTATATTTTGATCTATTTTAGTTCCTTTGTACCTGCCTTGGAGAAACGGATGTGCAAAGCTCTCTCTATTTTTCTGGGCCCCGATGTTATAAAAACTGATCAGTTATCAGCAGAAAAGGATTCGTGTTGACCTGTGAACTCACCCTGGCAAGAGCAAGGTAGACTTCTAGCTCTGCAATGCGTCGACCAATGCAGCTGCGTTTTCCCACCCCAAAGGGCACCGAGGCATACGGGTGAAAAGTCTGGTCCTTGTTCAGCCATCGATGAGGCTGAAATTCATCTGGATTTGGAAACACTGCCGGATCCCGCGATGTTGCAAAGTGGCACAGGGTAATCAAAGTCTGGATGGAAAAATTGTATCACACAGAAAACCTTTTACAATATATTAATATATTATTACACTAAGTCAGTGTGAAGGCTCTTTACAGTGTTTTAAATGAATTTTTACAACCTTGGGTGAGTTTGAAGATCAGTTGATAAATGAAACACTCACATTTTTAGGAATGAGGTAGCCTCCGACCTGGATGTCTTTTTCAGTGATCACACGAGCATTAGCAGGAATAACAGGATACAGCCTGAAAAAAAATTCAACGAAACAAAAAAACAGTTCAATAATGTTTGACTGACACATCACTCACTGTGTTCTGGAAAAGATGTGAACCTTGTGGTTTTCCTACCTGAGCACCTCTTTGACTGTGGCTTTCAGCAGAGGCATACGGGCCACGTCTGCCGCCTCTGGAATCCTTCGACCCCCCAGCACTGTCAACACCTCGTCACGGAGTGAGGACTGTACCTCAGGGTGACGGGACAGTTCATACAAAGACCACGACATAGTACTGGAGATCTGAAAGAAAAACAGGAAGTGAAACTATAATATGGACGACTATGACTATGACATTTTGAAATACAGTACACACTGCACTGCTACGTTTTCATGATGTGGGTAAATATGTATGTACGTAATGCACTGCTTGGTCAAAAAAAAAGTCAGCACCAAATAAAAGGTCACACACTAATATTTTGTTGGACTCCTTTAGCTTTGATTACAGCACACATTCACTGTAGCATTGTTTCGATAAGCTTCTGCAATGTCACAAGATTTATTTCCATCCTGTGTTGCATTAATTTTCCACCAAGATCTTGCGCTGATGATAGTAGAGTCTGACCGCTGCACAAAGCCTTCTCCAGCACATCCCAAAGATTCTCAATGGGGTTAAGGTCTGGACTCTGT
>JAQQAE010023193.1:0-10094 GCA_029823295.1 Pseudamia nigra
AAACCTCTCTTATCTTTTTAAATGGGTGAACTTGCACATTTTTACATTTCCCAATACTTATTGTCCCCACTGTATCATCCATTGCTATTCCTGAACCTGAAGGAATTTCTACAGGCAAACAGACAAGCCCTAACGTGTCTCCTCTGCCAGTTAACACACACACACACACTGCTAAATAAAGTTTAAGTGGCTGCAGCCAGACAGTCAGTACATGCTGTGAGTACACAACATATAACGCAGCAGGCAGAGGCTGAGAAAATAAACACCTAACACATAGTACCAGTAGTGGGAATGTGCAGATTAAAAGTATTAATTCTATCATATGAAAAAAACAATAAGTTGAGTTAGAGCAAATAGAAAATTGTGCCATGAAGAAAGTGATTAATAGACTGAGCATTTTTATAGTTCCATGCAAGACAATACATCTGCTTATTTGTAGTATTGATCACGTTTCTGTCCTGTTTGATTGGATGGTAAACAGGAACACCTAGTGGTGAAACACGTGTAGGGCACCCAAGAGGGAACCCTGCTGTCGTTGGTGTATGAAGCATGAAAAAAAGTTTATAATCACAAAACAGCTGTTTAAATATCCAACTAGAAAAGATGTTTTATTGATATTTGTGTTTATTTGCAGGCTGGAGACATTACAATTTCTCAGAAGCTCTATAGGCCACATAAGGCATAAATTACCATCTTCAAATCAACTATTTGGATGCTTAAGGCTCTGTTTTCTCTCTTCTAGTGTACCAGAGAGATGAGCATTGATTTCCTACAAGCAGTCATCATTTGGCGCTTGGCTGAGCTTTACATGTGATTGATGACCCTAAGTAATGACAAATGAAGGAGAAATTAACAGGAATACAAAATTTACATAATGCCCTATTAATCACTGACAGAGGCGCTGAAGGCTGTGCAGAAAAAAAGAGAAAGTGGTGAATAAGAAAGACAACAGAGTCATCCGACACGTTCTGCAAAGCCTTGACCTATATTATCAGTTTTCCAAAAGCTGTGGTAGATTACTTTATCCTGCTCATCTTTGTTGAAGTTTAGAAGAAGAACATATACTGTACTTTTAATTTAAGTTTAACTGCATCATTTATTTACACTTTCCAGAAAAGCAAATACTAATGCACTGTGGCCAGTCCTTTCCCATAAATGTGTAGCCATGTTGTTTTATTCAATATAAACAATTAATGGAATTATTAGAGTATGTTTTTTATTTTATACATGACAATTTGTATGCATAAGCTAAAAGGTCAATGTAAGAGTGGAATAACAATAATTAAACAATCACAAGAATATGTTTCTCTCATAGATGACATAGATAGCATTTTGGTTTACTTGTTAGTACAGGTACTTGAAGTTTGACTATACAACCATGCACATTTGAACATAGAGATGATGATTTCATTTTTCGCTTATACCTCAGTTTTTTATTTTATGTCTTGTAACATTAATGCTCAGAACAATTTAGCAGTTTGAGCAGACACAGGTAACAATGGATGAAGGTAAATAAATGTTAATATAACAGGAATAGATATTTGATTATTGTATTATGTACATGATTGTTTAAAGCAAAAGAAAATAGAACAAAATGTAATTTGAAATTCCAATCAAAGCTTTACATTACAGACTATGTAACTGAAGCTAACCCTCCAAATATTTTCTCACAGATTATCAGAATTTATCAGTCACCCATAATAGATGTACTTCCAGAAAAGATAAACTACTTTGTATGATCTCAGTTTTCTGACAACACAGAATTCAAAGTGGTGATTAAAGGTGAAATCAAGAAGATATAGCAGAATGAATGGCATAGAGTAAACAATAGTGTAATTTTGTTTTTTTTTTATACATATTTGGTTCTAATCAGTAGGACAAAGTTGGGAGGAGGAATGAGTTACAATAAGATTAAAGAGTGGTCTGAACTTTATATAGGAGGAAAAGATGGAGATATATGACAATAGAGTGAATCATGTTTTATTGTAAGGTGAGAAGTTTAATTCAGAAAGAGAGGAAATAAAGAAAGGATTAAGAACAATAATATTTAGAAATTGTCACATGTTGAAACTGTTTTGAAAAAGATGAATAAAACTCCTCAGACGAATATGAAAATTAGTTTATTTATTCGTTTAGTTTGGAAAAGTTGGTGATATTTATCGTTGTCATTTTTCCAGACCATAAGGTGGCGGTAAAGATAGAAAATGTTCATCGCCAGTTGCCATTAAACTTAAACAAAGAAGAATTATCTACGTCATCGAGCAACGCGGCAAATTTGTACGTTGCGGAAGCCATAACAAACGAAACACTGGCGGGTTCCGTGTGACTCACTGACGTTCATCGTAAATTATCAGACATTTTAGGTACAGCGTCTTACTATGTCTCAACAAGCGGGCTATTCACCCAGCTTTAAGCGACCGGCTGAAATAATGAGAATGCGCAGGAAAAGAGCCCGAAGCGAAACGGGAGGCTGCTTTACACCGGGCGGCCAGGGATCGACTGGAAGTCCGGGACAAGGCACCTCATCGCCGGCGGGTGTTCGACCCTTCTCCCCGGGACCGAAGTTTAAGACGCATAATCGCTCCGGAGGTGGGGTAAAACGTAGAAACCCTTTCGCAAATATTGAAAACACGTACAGCCCTAAAAAGAAGTTTTTAGTTTATGATGACGAACATGTCTTAACTGAGAACAAGAAGCAGGAGGAAGACGTCAACAAAGACGGAAAGACAGACGGAGATGGAGCAGTGCTTTTCAGCGCTAAATTAATGGAGGCAGAAAAAGCCGAACGTCAAAATATTTCTGCCAAGGTTAGTGGTAAATGTGTGTTAATAGTAGCATCAGCGATGTTTAGATCAACGCGATAACCTATCAAAGCGTTCCTTTTCAAAGCAGCTAATTTAAACACTGCCTTGGTTCGGTTGGTGCAATTCAGTGCGTCTTATAAAAGTTCGTATTGCATTGAGTTAATCCCGTGACATGAAATGATTCTTTATACAAGGAGAGTAAATGGGGTGGATGCTTTATTATTGAGGTCTGATAGTGGGAATGAGAATGCCAGTAATTATGAGACAGTGTGTACAGAAAATTGTTCGTGTTGTAGTGGGTAAAAGTATTAAAAAAATAAAACTGCAAAAGAAACTGAGGGTACTAACATCATTTAAAATGACAAAGCACCTGTACTCATTTTTTTGCAATAATGTACGTTTTATTTAGATTTCTTTATCTTCTCCTCATACTTTCCTTCTGTCTATTGTAGAAGTCCCTCTCTTTCTCTGAAGATGACTCTCTGTTTGAAGAAGAGGAGGAAGATGTTAACACTCCACTCCTGAAGGTTGGAATATCATTTGTACTTGAATTCCCACTTCTGTCCAAGCAACTGTCTTGATGAGTAATGCCATGTGCTTTATGAAGTCAACAATTCCCTCTTATGTCTCCTTCCAGAGTCCACAGTCTATTGCTCCTACCTCCATAGCTCCTCCTACCTGTACAGAATACCCAACAGACTGGAGCTTAAAGACTCGCCTCCTCTTCACCTCCCCCCTCTCCCTGTCATGGGCAGAGAAGCCAAAAGCCCAGGAGGAAGCTCTGGGCCTCAGCCAGCACTGCAGAGCTCAGTTTACCACCCTACCACACAGTGTGCAGGTACGTGTTTGAATGGTTACGACATATCAGGTGATGTTATTGTGGGTTTTTTTTTTTTTTTCTCATCAATTAAACAAGGGTAAAAAACTTCCTCTGACTTTCCATACAGGATCCCAGAAGCTGCCCTGAACTTCGTAGTGCCTTCCAGCAGAGTCTTGTGTACTGGCAGCATCCATCCTTGGCTTGGCTCCCTCTTTTCCCCAGAATCAACGCTGAGAGGAGCTTTACTGGCAAGAGTACCCCCTGGGCACAAGACACGACCCTGCAGCAGAGTCTTATGAGTGAATGGTGAGGATGGAGATTCTGGTTGTTACAGCATCGGCATAAAGATGATGAATATAATAATTTACTGTAGTTCAGAGTGAAGGATCTCAGATTCAACTTGAATACCATCGTTTAAGGTTTCTTGTGGGTTTCAATAAATACATGAGTGGAATCATTACTTACATTTCTACAGATTGTGCTATTATTTTCTCTATGTCTGTGTTTTACAGGTCTGTCAGTCTGTCATCTCTCTACAGTCTACTAAAGTCCAAACTATGTCCATACTTCTACCTCTGCTCTTATCAGGTAAATGTTTTTGTGCTATTGCTATTACTAACTGTAGCCTTTGTGGAAGGAAATAAATCCAGACAGTTCAGCTCATAATGATACCAGATTCCTGTACCGTATACGTTAAGCCATAATTTATTAACATCTTTACATTGGTAATTTTGTTATTACATGTGTCCAAAGATATTGAGAATTTAACTAGTGTTACCAGTCAATTTTCATAATTATTTGCAGGGCAGCAGTTTGATATCCAGTTGCAGCACATTTTCTGAAAAATTCCACTAAAAACCTAAACTAAGCCATACTTGGTCAAATTAGATTATTTTTCTCCTTTTGTTTGGAACACTTGGGCAAATTATAAATTAAGCAACAATTTACAACAGCAAATTCTGTGCCATATTTGATGTTCTCCGTGTTTGTTTATATGTTCTTCATGTAAATTTCCTGTCTTTACCTGCACCAAATATGAAAGGTGATGTCTTTATCAGAGATATACGTAGAGGTTTTTCGATCATGCAGCTAGAAGCTGCAAAGTTTGGACTGCATGGTCGAATTTGTGAATTAATTTTCTGTTAAGTAAATTAATTGACCAACGGTGTGAGTCCTCATTCATGCTGGTTGAATTTGAATCTGTATGTCCACCCTTTAGTTGATATAGAACAGTGCAAAAGCTGTTTCATGTAATACCTCAAGCTTGTTTTCTCTTTTTAATGTTTGTTCTTTACAACAAATCGTTCTGTTGCATCAGTTTACAGTGCTGTTCCGAGCTGTAGGTCTCAGTGGATCCAGCAGCATCACTGCTTTGGTTTCTCCCACAACTAGAGGACTCAGAGAAGCAATGAAGTCTGAAGGTGAGTTTTCAGAGAGATCTTTTTATTTCTTTTTTGGCATTTGTAGCCTTTTTATTGATAGTGACAGTTATAGAGAGACAGGTGATGGTGGAGAAGAGTGTGAGTGCTAGCTAGATTCGAACCCAGGCCGCTGCTATTAGGCCTGGGCCATATGGGTGCACACTGCCAGGCACTCAACCAACTGAGCTACTGAGGCACCCTAAGTCTTTTTATTTCACGGGACTAGTTTAGCAAATCAGCCTTCAACCATTTTTAGAACTGTCTAATTTACATTACCATGAAAAGTTATAGAATTTATGAAAAGTCTTGGTGTAACTTGTCAATGTCTTATTAGGTGTGTTAAATAATTTTAATTTCTGTTTACCTGTACAGGTATAGAGTTCAGTCTGCCACTGGTAGAGGAGAGAAGGAAGAGCAGGGGAGACGAGTCGGAGCTTAAGGAGAAAGAGGATGAGTATGAGACTTTTGCACACATTTTAACATGTGTCATGTAATTTTTGTTCAAACCGGACATTGGTACAACCAAATTTCAACCACTGATTCCAGGTGCTCAGAGTTGAACGAGGATGAAGACTGTGCAGCTGGAGACAAAGAGGATGATAATTACAATGATGATGAAGATGGCAGCTTCTCCTGGCTAAAGGAGATGGGAGTCCAGGACAAAATCAAAAAGCCAGACAGCATCACTCTACAACTGTATCCTTTTCTCACTGTAGCTGTGGTTATATATGAAGACTGTTCCTCTTTATCAACACTTAATCATTTCTCTGTGGATGTAATAAATATATTTTTTCATGCATGTTTGTATCACATGTGGGGTAGCTTTAGGTGATGTGACAAGTTTTCAGGTTGCATCAAAACATGTATTTAGCAAAACAAAACAGGTCTGTAGCTGATGTAGCTTTTTTGTTGGAAACCTGGGATAAAAGGATTTTTGAAATTGAAATCTCAAATACAAACGATTTCAACTAAATTGAACAAAGGTTGCACCTACACAGTCAGCTGTTTTTCCAGTATCATGATATCCAAATAAGAGCAAAGGGTTCATCTCCTAGATATTTTTGAACTGATTAGAGCTTCACTGACATCCCAAAATCTAGTTTTCTTTTCTGTACTGTAAAGAAAAATTATGTCAGTACAACAAGGCTCTGTGGTGTGTTTGTAATTGTTTTTAAGCAAGAGCTCAACAGCGTCATGAACATTTGACAAGTTTATCAAGGGTGTCTCTTAAATGCCTGGGTTTGAATTCCTTGACCTTCTGTCAAGTCGTAAAGAGGGTCACACAGTCTCTCTGGACCACAAGCCTGAGTCTGTTGTGTATGTGGAGGGATCACACACCTTCACCCTCATCAACTTCCTCATTAACTGTAAGAGTCTTGTGGCTGCAGCTGGTTCCCAAGCTGGGTTACCCCCCACACTGCTGGCCCCCGTTGGTTTCAGAGGAGCTGTGATGCAAACGCTGAAGGTAGAAGGGCAAACATACACACTTATATTTACAGCCACAGCTGTTAGTGTGTCTGAAGAAATCTGTGTGTTTTTTTTTTTTTTTTCAGGCCCGCAGTGTGAATGTCAAGAGCCAGGTGGGAAATACCTACCAGAACATCAGCAGCTTGGAGATCACAGGTAACACAGGACCACAGAACCGAGCTATTCACACAGAGCAGAAGAATTGGGAACACTGAAAAAGTCATTTCGAAAGCAAAAATATCAATGAAGTGATTAGTTCCAGGTGAACTGACTGGGTCACTGTATTTTGTAGTCAGCAGACAAATCTGATGGAGTACCTCATCAAAGGACATGGTGGTCATTCAAAACTACATGACTAACTTATCCTTTCTGGCCTCATCATGACTTGCTCTGATCTAGCAGATTTAGTGTTCCACATCAGTTTGTCCCAGGACATGACAAGGGGACAACATGGCACAGGAGGAGTTTCGCACTCAGTTTTGACCATTAAATGTCTGTTCTCTGTTTTTTATACAGAATAGAGGCTTCTCACACCCGCCTCCTTAGGTCCAGACTGTCTGACATTTCATTTTCATCTAAAGAAAATTTCCAAGTGTTAAACCTTTGCTGGACCACAGTTCAGACCAAGCAGCTGGACTTCAGCATGACCAAAAGAGATGGTTTTGGTCCAGCTCAAACTCTAGTGTGATTAGCTTAATTTACCATGTGAAAAACTTTTTTGGACTTTTGGACAGACTACAGCAAGTTCACAAAAACAAAACAAAAAGGGAAACAAAGAGAAGATGGAAAGTAAAAATTATGCTAGATGTACTGAGCTTCAAGCAAAATTGTAGCACGAAAACAAATAGCATTCAATGCCCCCCCCCCATGCAGACCAGACTAGACCAACTGAGAAATTCATTTCATATCTTACTCTTCTCTCTTAAATTGATGTAAGGAAAACTGACTCTAAATGTACACTCCTGTTATTACAGACATAGAAACGTAGCAGAAGACAACAATGTAAAGTGCTGGTCAACAAGTGGGAGAAAGAAAAGATGAAGAACGAACGATATGATAAAAAGATGTCAGTACTGTATATGTTTTTCATGACATTAAAGCTGACAAAATTGCAGACAATAATCATTCACTCAAAGCAAAATCTGTTGTAACAAAACAGAATTATGGTATTTCGAATTGCTGTTCAAAGTTTAAACCCTAATGTTCACAAAACAAGACCAAATGTGTATTTTAGTGCAAATATTTATGTTTAGAAATTATTTTTAACCTTTCTGTGGCTAAATCCATGACATTAGCATATTCACTCACAGAACTCTTCATTTATCACAGTAGGTTCTGTGTTTTGTGTCTAAACGACTCTTAAGCTTTTTTCTGGTTTCAAGCTCCGAGCCAGAACTTCAGCGTAAATGATACAATGAGGGTATTCAATGTTGCTTTTGGTCATGCATGTAAATGCATATTTCAAAAAGTTGCACTGATATTTACGAAGCTTGCAAGCTCAGCTATCTGCAAGCATTTGCATCTGAAAGTGCAAGCAACATACATATATTGTACATGTGTCATTGGTGAAATGTAGTTTGATAAAGTGTTTTCTTTATTTATCTTCAGGACCTATCCTGCCTTCTTCTCTCCATGCCATCACAACCCTCCTGCGACCAGCACAAAAAGGAAACTTCTCAGCTGTTCTTTACACCCACACACCAAGCGCTGTCATGAATATCCACAACATCAAACAACAGGTAAGACCACCCAGCATGCTTGCCCTGTTGACATCTGACACATTATCCAATCACAAGAGTGTTTTTTAAATGTTTTTTTTTTAATTGTTCTTAGTCTGTTTTTGTAGTGGTGTTTCAAAATGATGCTCTTGGCATATGAATGAGTATGTAGTTGAACATATGTGCCTCCAAATATGATCTGAGCTGTACTAACACACCTGTACATAGAGGAGCTGATTTGAATCACCCACAATATGTTAACTTGAGGTATTATCTTCAAATTAGAGAAAGTAGCTATTATTTTACATTTCCTGTCTTTAACAGCAAAGTCAGGTAAATATAATCAAGAAAATGGCAAGGTGAAAAATTCCCAAAGTGGACAAAATATCTAGAACACAACCAAAATACTAAAAAAAATGGCAAAATAAATAAGTAAATAACAAAATATTGCATTAAATTAACAAGATAAATCAAATAAACAAAATAATCAAGAAAATAATGCCATAATTTTTATATGGACCCTCCTTGTCTGTTTGCAGTGTCCAGGTGGCTCAGTGGGTCTCTCTGGTTGCGGTCTCCATCCTGCCTCCATCAAGCAGCTCCAGCTTCCGTCCCCCCTCGGAAAGACGGCTCTAACACACATCAACATGAACAACTACAGCTACTCATGGAAGAACTGACAGCACTCTGTTCATCAAACAAAGGACAAAGTGTGGCGGGCAGCTTGTATTTTGTTGTACATATCTGCTGCACAACCTGTGTGATTTACTCTTTTTAACATATCTGTATTCACTTCAACTTGAGTGAATTTCAGAGCCTTTAGATTTTAATGCATTTCACTGTCATATTTTAATTTTTAAAGCTGCATTTGAAATGTTCTGCTGTGTAGTCAATATACATTAATGGAGCCAATAAACATGTTTGGCATAAAGACTCACAACAGTGGAGTATGAAATGTTAGCGCTTTTATTTTTAAAGAATAATTGGAAAAGTTAGTATGACACATTGACTGTATATATTACAAACAAAGTTACCGTGACATCACCCATTAGTTTCTGAAGGGCCATTTTGAGGCCAATCGACTTGTCACTTCCTGGACGGCATCTTGGGGCCAAAAACAGGATGTAATCATATTTGGATGAACGGCAGCGGGGCTTACGAAGCGTTTGTGCCAGGGGGCTCATGGGAGAGATAACATCAGCCGCTATCTTACTGATGCAGTAAAACCTAACCACACAGTGTCAAAGTCATATCACAGTGTTGTTAGTGTAAACACTTACCCACAGCTGTAGTCAAGTGTATCTCATGTACAAGTATGAACATATTGAATAAAAAGTAGATACGAAGCTCTGAATCAGTCCGACTTCGCTATAGCGAGCTGCTGCTATCACGACATGTCAATCAAACCCCAGCACGGCAGTCATTTGTCAGATTATTTGCTTTAATATCTCAATAACAAAGCAAAAAAATAAAGATGGACCATCATATTACTTATTCGAGGGTCCAAATAAAACGTTTGAGACTATGATGACCCATGAAAAAAAATTATTCGCTAAGTATTTTCAGATAGAAGTCTAACGTATCTCTGGGAAAAAGCTTCTTGGAGCCAGACAATCAGTTCCCCAGTGGCCAAGTGGAGGGATTACAATTTAAAGTTAAAGTTCTGTACTTCCACATTGGCCTTACTGAACAGCCCTGGTTGTTGCCCCATGGTATGACCTTAATCTTGCTGCTTTTACTTGAATGCGGCCCTCTGGCGGATGCAATGCGCAGCTGCACCCAGCAAATCTTTTCCTTTCGGCTGTTCTCTTCAGGGGTCGCCACAGCGAATCATCTGCCTCCATCTCACCCTATCCTCTGCATC
>JAQQAE010023194.1:0-10094 GCA_029823295.1 Pseudamia nigra
GCGGGCCATATTCTATTATATTTTTAAAAATTCTTGCGGGCCAATTAAAAATGGACCGCGGGCCGCAGTTGGCCCACCCCTATTTTTCAACACTTTAGATTCTAAAGTGTTGAAAAATAAGTATCTAGGAAATGAACAAATATATTTACACTCCTACAAACTGAACAATGAACAATCCCCAACTTCAAAGGAAATGACAAAATCCACAATTTGTGTAAAAATGACTAAGTATTGACAAAATGATGAGAATAATCTGCCAAATAATCAAGAAAATTAATAAAATGATGAGATGCAAAATCCATAAACTGATTAGAGCAGAATTGCATAAATTAAGAAAATAAACCTCCAGTATAAATGAAGAAATTACTTTTTTTTTAAAGGCAAACTGAACAGATGAACCAAATTACCCATAAATAAAAAAAAAATAAACACAGGAAAGTAACCAAAAGCAAATTTCAGGACATGATTATCCAAAAATTGTACAGAAATGAACAAAATCAAGAAAATTGAGACACAAAATGGACAAAAGTGACCAAGGAAGCAATTTAAATAAACTTTATGGCTTCATGGGACACTGTCATAATTAAAGATGGCCTTAATTGACCTGAGCATCAAAAATGGAGTTCTTTTTGTGACTATCCCTAATTAAGCATTTATTTACAGCCCTGAATCACGTTTAAATCCATTTTCATTCCATATGTTCAAATCAGGTTTTCACTAACTCATTTTGGCTGCTGATCTATTGAACTGGTTGCAGATGTAAAATTGAGAAATGTCTATTATAAAATAAAAAGCTGACCAAACAAACTTGGAATGAGGTATTTACAGTATATGGTTTAGAATTTATAGACTTCGATTGTAATGGTACAGCATTATTTTACTTAAATCTGCCTATTTTCACCTGGCTGAACTATTTTGGAGCATGTTATTCAGGATAAAAATGGCCTGTCGTGTTTTTATTCTGATTTATTCACTTTTAAATTATGAATCTGTTAACGTTTCTGTTTTTTGCTTCAACACAGGCGAGACTTTGACGGAGGAAGTGAACATAAATCTCCCCAACAACATGATTAACGGATCAGCTCGAATGTCAGGATCAGTGCTGGGTAAATTAAATGAAAAAGTTCCTAATTAAAAGCCATGTACTAAGGTGGGTGGGTGCTGTTGCCATAGCAGCCATAATGAAGTTCTGTAAGGGATTAATGAAGTTAAAGTGAGTTCCCAATCCCACAATGCAGTGCGCAGCTCGATTTGCAAATGACTATAGTTTTTTGTATAGTGGGTTATGGTAAAGTGTTTCTAACTTTCATTCATGGTCTTGATATTTTTTTTTCTTTTTTCTTTATCAACATTTTTCATTTTCTTAACTATTTTGTTCACTTTCAAGTGTCTTTTTGTTAAATTTCAACCTAACTGTCTTATTCAATTAAATTTTTTTTGTATCATGCCGATTTTATAATGCAAGATTGTCTCATCACTTATTTTTCAGATCATTGTCATTTTAAATTTATACACAGTATATCATAAAATTTGCACTCAATTTTGTTACATTTCTCAGTTTTACTTTTTGATAACTTCTGTTCATTTTAACAAGTGTGTAACACCATCAATGCGAATGAGAAATTCCATCTATATAGCACATCTCAGCAGCAGAGGCAGTGCTTCACCATTTCAAGGTAAAAGATGTCTTAAAAAAGCCTGACGATGCAAATGGGTTTTTATACAGAATTTAAAAGCCACAGAGGTTCAGTTATGAGATGATATGGGGAAGGATGTCAACTTTTTTTTTTTTTTTTTGACATGATGTCCTAACGCTCTTCAAATAATATGCCATTTGATGAAAACATTTGTATCATTAAAAATAACAGATGTTGGGTTAAATGTCACTTGGTGTCAGACACGTACAGAGGCCAATGTTTTCAGATGCTTTGTGTTTCTGTGCAGGTGACATCATGGGCCGGGCCCTGCAGAACTTGGACGGGATGCTGCAGATGCCGTATGGATGTGGAGAGCAGAACTTGGCCCGAATGGCTCCAATCGTTTACATCTACGACTATCTGAAAAACACCGACCAGCTGACTGACGCCATCAAGGAGAAGGCCACACGCTACATGAGCAGTGGTGAGTCTGTTGAACTGCAACAAAGACAAAACGCTGAACTTGTGGCAAGAGTCGTACCATCTACATTCAGAAAAGATTTAGTCTATATCAAGCGGCAGACAATTTTTCTGAATTATGCCATGCACACTGTGGCCACTTTGGACCGTAGATCCCACCTTGCTAGTATTGGGTTGGACCTCCTAGCCATCATAAGATGGTACACTTATGATGTGCTTATGAAGGGACATGGTAAGCACCAACACTCATGTAGGCTATGGGACTTAAATAATGCAAAGTTGAGACTAAAGGTCCCAAAATGTGCCACCACGGATCCATGCTTTCATGTTGTTTCTGTCAAGCATTACCATAACATCCAAATATTACAGAAATCAAGACTCACTCAACAGGGCAACATTTCCAGCCTTCTGTTGACCACTTTTACTGAATCCATGTGAGTTGTAGCCTTCATTTCTGTTCTTAACTGACAGGCGTGTCACCATGTGAGATCATCTGCTGCTGTTGTCCATGCCCACAGATGTTCTTCTGCATGACTCGGTTGTAAGCAGTGGTCATTTTAGTTAGTTGTCTTTCTAATGGCTCCAAGTAGTCTGACTGTTCTCCTCTGGCATCAACGAGGTTGTTTTATCCAGAGAACTGCTGATCTACTGGGATCTTCACACACCAGTATCTCTAGGCTTGACAAGAGAAAATATACAGTTTTGTGAATTACTCAAATGACCATGTCATGTAAAATGCCTTGCGTCCACAGCGTCATGCTCTGTTTAAACTTCTGCATGTTGTCTTGACTGTGTCAAGAGGTGTGAATAATTTTGGACTTCACTTTGTTTGTAGCCCTTTTTTTTATACTGATGCTTCTGTTATTACAGGCTACCTGCGACAGCTCAACTACAAACACACAGATGGAGCCTACAGCACGTTCGGAGTAGGATCGGGTCACACATGGTGAGAATGAAGATTATTTGTACTTTAGGGCATGAGTGAAACAGAGGCAAGTAGTACTCGAATATATTTACTTCTTTTCATTAACTTGACTACTTTCATTTAAAACAATGTACTGTACTTCTGAGTAGTTTTGTAGAATAAGTTTTACTTTGATTCAGTTTTTATGAAAAAAAATTTACCGCTGTTCAATTCCACCTCAGTAAGACTTTAAGAGTAACCAGTAAAAGTCAACGAGGTTGAAGAAAACAGAATAATTCACAAATTAATAAGATGAGCCTACATTTAAAAAAATAACTAAGAAAATTTACTGAACAAAGTAGTCCTGTACATTATAGGATTTAAGATGAGAACAAATGACTAAAATGGGCAACAAATAAAAAAAAAAATACTCAAAGTATAAACAAACTGAGAAACCTCAAATTGTCAATTTGACCAATACACTATTTTGATAAACTGTACAGTCGGCAACAAGAGTAAAGGTGAACAAACTAAACAACAAACATGGTTTAAAAAAAACAAAAAACAACAAAGTAATTGTAAATGGCTAAATCACCAAAAAAAAAAACAATGATCGACAATCATGTAACAAAAGAACAGCAACAAAAACTGAAAAAAATAAGCAATTTAATGAGTAAATGAACTTGGAACTTGGCATTAATGGTGAAAAATAAGAAAATGGTTAATATGCAAAATGACAAATAACAGAATGAGCAAAATTTACATGAATTACATTAAATGAGCACAAATGACAAGAACAAGGTGGGAAACGAGTGAAACAGACAATGTAGTAAAGTGAACAACATCAGAAAGTGAGGGGGGAAAATGATCAAAAATATCAAATGTTTAAAATCAAACAAAATGACAGGTTCAAAATTTGAACAAAACTAAATTAGTAATTGAATCGAGTAACCGTGGTAAAGAATGGAAAATGTCTGGAAATGAACAAATCAACAAGTAAAATAAAAATGGGGTTAAAAAAATTGAGGAAATGATTAAAAGCAAACTACCAAAATGAACAAAATAAGCAACATGAATAGCAAAATATAAACAAGAAATTGAGGGAAGAAATGAGCAATAACATTATCAAAATCAAGTACGGTAACTTAATAAAAAGGAGCAAAATGTGCAATTTTTTTACCACGGTTTTGCTCACAAAGTTGGTGAGAAAAATGTACAAAATGACCCAAAAATTGACAAAAACAGATCAAAATAATCAAATTGCCAAAATGTGTTTGAATGCTGTACATTATGCTTTAATCAATTTCACTGTGAAGTTCTCCTCTGATAATCATGGAGAAAATACAACTTTGATTAGTGCCGTTTCTGTCTACGCTGCCCACCACTGACTGTGCGATCCCCCCCCAGGTTGACTGCATTTGTGGTGAGAACATTCGTGAAGGCGCAGTCATACGTCTACATCGACCCAGCAACGATCCAGGAGTCAAGGACGTGGCTGGAACAAAAACAGAGGGAAAACGGCTGCTTTGAACAACAAGGAAAACTTTTCAACAACAGAATGAAGGTATGTCCACATCCCCCTGGAGTAGAATGTTTTACTCAGAGCTGTACACTCACTGGCCACTTTATTAGGTACACGTTGATAGTACTGGGTTGGAGCGCCTAACAGTGGTCATAAAGGGATGGACTGTTGCATTTCCATCAGCTTGAACCAGTCTGACCATTCTCCTCTGACATCAACAAGGTCACTTCATCCAGAGAACTGTTGCTCACTGGATATTTTCCATAGACTTTACATATTAGTGGAAAAAGTGAATGTCACCCATTGGTTTCTGAATGGCTGTTTTTTGAGGCCAATCGGGTCATCCCTTCCTGGCTCCCATTTTAGAGCCAAAAATGGGATGTGACCATATTTGGATGAATACAGCAAAGCCACTAGAGCATAGCATGTCAAGGGTCTTATGAGTAATCTAATGCTAATGATGGCTCACTGGTGTGGTAAAACTTCACCAAGCACTGCCAAACAAAGTCATTAACCGCAACTACAGTCGAGTGTATCTCTGGTAAAACTACGCTCTACTGAATAATCAGTCTGACTTGGTCCAACCTCACTGGTGTGAGTTACTGTAGAAACATGTTCAGGTTAAAGATGAATCACCAGATCACATATTAGAAGGTCCAAATAAAATGTTTGAGACTATGATGACTCATGACAAATGTATTCACTTAGTATTTTCAGAGAGGCGTCCATTGAAACTCTACAGGAGTCGGGGCTTTTTGGAACCCAGTGAGTGGTGCCCCAGCGGTCAACAACAGAATTACACTTTTACACTTTCTTCCTCCCACAAATAAAAACATGTATTAGGTTACTCTAAATTGTGAATCTCAGCCTCAAATTGTGAAGCGCCTAGAGATAATCAGTGACTATGATTGGCGCTATACAAATAAGAATTGAATTGTTATAGTAAAAGCGTGTTGGCACAAAAAATTCAGTTCACTTGTTTTCTTGTAGGGAAGCACGCTAAGGTGGAGGCTGATTAGATTTTACTGTAAGATTAGTTCACCGGTGTGGCTGGAAACACTCAGCAGACTATGTTGGCAATGGGGAGAATGTATGTAATGTGGAAAATGGTATCTTTGCATGAAAGTCGCATGGAAGAACTCTAAAGCTACTACAATAAGAGTCTAGAACTCCATTCACTTCTGTAGCTATTTAATTTCTATTTGTTTGGTTAAATAAACATGCTTTAGGCATTTAAACAAAGCTAAGTGTCAACATTTTTATGGCAGTTTTTACACCTATACTGCCAATATCGCCCTCCTTAACTACTAATCTGTATCTGTCGCTCTAATCAGCAGGTCATCTGGACTGCATCAACATGCCTAATATGCACTGAATGGTTACCATGTGATTAGACTAGTGTGTGTGTGTGTGTGTGTGTGTGTGTGTGTGTGTGTGTGTGTGTGTGTCATTTATTTAGTTCATTTTGTGTCAGTTCATTGTGTTCATGGTCATTTTGTTCCTTTTGGTTTAATCACATTTCCTTGACTATTTTAATTTGTCTCCTGTCCATTTTTCTCATCCGTTTTTGTTTACGTCATCTTTTGCACAGTTTGGTTCACTTTGTTTCATGATTTCATTTTTGATTTTTATTTCACTGTTGCCTGTTTTTTATTTTGTTTTTAATTCTTTGTTTTGTTGAGTTTTTGCTCAATTTTGTAAAGCTGTCTTTTTGTAGACTGAAGTTTCTTCATTGTATTGATTACACTATTAAATTTGTTAACTTTGTGGATTCATAAATTGGGGTCCATTTTGCAGGAATACTTTTTTTGTACATTGTCCATTTCATTCATTTTGGGGATTTTTTTGCTCATTTTTCATTTTGAGGATTGTTTTTTTTTCAGTTGTGTTAATTTTGTACACTTTCTGGATTACCTTTTTTGTGAACCATATTTCCTTTTTACTATTTTGTGTTATTTTTTTATGCCATTAGTAGTGATTTTTGATCAGTTTTAATATATTGGAGACTGGTGTAACATTGGCTCCTTTTTACAGGGTGGCGTGTCAGATGAAGTCACTCTCACTGCTTACATGACTGCCGCCATGTTGGAAATGAACAGCTCAACAGACGTGAGTATAAATATCATTACCTCCACCAAAGAGAGGCAGGGGTTATGTTTTTGCTGCCGTTTGTCTGTTAGCAAGATTACTCAAAGTAATTAACAGATTTTGGTGAAATGGGATAAAGAAAAGATGATTTAAGTTTTGTGATCTGTATCACCATGTGGGCCACAATTTTTTTTTTTTTATTTTTTTTTTTTTTGCGCTGACCAATTAAAACCTAGAAGGGGCAGGACATGGGAAGAAGGCATTAAACTTCTCTGCACAGTGATGGAGGGAAACTGACAACTCGGTTTATGATCCAACACTGCAGGATTTCCTTTTTTTTTTTTTTTTTTTAATGAAGTGAACATCCATTAGTTTGAAATGTTACTGTGTGAAAAGGACATTTTACAGGTCATCATCCTCCAACTAATTCATGTGATTACTCTACTTGAGTATCATTGTAAACAGTGAACTTGAGTAAGAAGTGCATCATGTGTCAGGGTGTCATTATAAAATCAAGGCCGTTCTCTCTGTACTGTACCCCAACTCCTCCCCCACACTTACTTCAGTTACACAGACACTGACTTTGTGCATGGCTGAAATCATCAGCTCAAACCTTTTTTTATATAATCTTCATTTGGATAAATTGATCATATCTTAATTGTCATCCACCATATTCTCACCTGACAAAATCTTGCACTATTTTGTGAGCTAAATTGGTAGTATTTCAAAATGTGCTTGTCAAGGCACAAATGACTCAGAACTGTCTGAACTAATTTACTTAATTTTTTTCTTTTTAACCCCCCCTCCCCCTCACCCATCTGTGGGTTTCACTTTTTTCCTGTCTCTTTTCCCTTCAGAACAGCACCCAGCACATGTTCCCTCTATAGGGGGCGCACACACACACGGCTCCAATATTGGTACATGTGTGCCTTTTGCACAGACATGTTTGAACTTTTACCCAAATCTAATTTATTGGTCCAGTATGTGACATTTCTTGCTTTATTGATTTCACTCATTGAGAATCTAAACTGAATAATGAACTGAGCTTAGAGCCGAGTAAGAATTAACTCTATAATCCATGGATGTGGGATTGTTTGCAGCATCCTGTGGTGAGGAGCAGTCTGTCCTGCCTCAGAGAGTCCATGGCTGACCTGAGTAACACCTACACCACGGCTCTGATGGCGTACGTCTTCACCCTGGCAGGAGACCTGGACACTCGGGCTCAGCTTCTGACACACCTGGACAGAGTTGGAAAGGCACAAGGTGAGTCGTACCTCGTCGGAGAAACCAGGAAATTACTGGTTCCTCTGACTGAAAACGTGTAGCTGTGATCATCAACTGACATCCACAGGCCACATTCAGACACAATGTTTCTGTTGGTCCATTTTCTTTATTATTTTGTGGGGATTTTTTAAAATTCATTTTCTTTTTTTGCCGCTTCACGTTTTCAGTGTCTTTTTTTATTTTAATTTTTTTTTTTTTTTTTTAATTTTTTTTTCCTTTGTCACTTTGGTTAATTTTTGTTGGCTTTTTGTTTTTTAATTCAATTCTTTTTTTTTTCTACAACCTGTCCCAAAGCACTGAATCTGTTCATTCACTCCCGGTGGTAATGGTAATCTACATCTGTAGCCACAGCTGCCCTGGGGCAGACTGACAGAAACGTTGCTGCCTGTTCGCACCAACAGCCTCTCCCACCACCACCAAACATTCAATCATTCACATTCATACCTACAGTATGTACAACTTTCAGAGTAACCCCTTGTACATGTTTTTGGTTGTGGGAGGAAGGTGGAGCACAGGATCATGCAAACTCCACAGAGAGGTAGCGTTGGGATCAAACCCAGGACCTTCTAGCTTTGAGGCGCAATGGCTTTGTTTTTGTTGAATTTCTTAAATTTTGTTAATGTGCTCGATTATTCAGTTCGATTTTGCATTGATTTTGCATTTAAATTCCTTATTGTCTTGCAATGTTTTTGTCTTTTAAACATTTGTTCATTTTGTTGCTGATTACCTAATGTCAATTTTTGCTAATGTTTTGAGAAAAGTTCTTTTGACAGATGTGTTTTACTGTGTCTTTTGTAGGAGGTTTTCTTCACTGGTCTCAGACTAATGATGACACCTCGGCTTCTATATCTGTGGAGATGACCAGCTATGTGCTGTTGGCTGTTTTGAGTGGCAGACCTACTGCTGAAGAGCTGGGCTACGCTGCCCGCATCGTAAGATGGGTGACGTCACAACAGAACTACTACGGAGGCTTTTCTTCAACACAGGTATGATGGATTCAAATCAGCCATAACATTATGACCAGTAACTGGTGAAGTCTTTATAATGTTGGTTATATGGTTCCAGTAGCTTTTTTTCAGTGGGTGGAAGCTATTGGGCAGCAATTGAGCATTTAGTCCTCATAGTTGTTGTACTGAAGGCAACCAATTGTCCAGACTAATGATCTGAACAACTTTTGACACGGACCAAATGTTGATGACACACGACTGCGTCATTGCATCCAAACAAAGATCTTGGTTGGGTGTTCTCCTCTGCAGTGGATAGTACATCAACAAGTGGTCTAGGGATGAACACCCAGATTTAAATCCATTTGACTATTTGTGAAATGTGTTGGAAAAACATATTAGATTCATGAAGCCTAACCTAGAACTTACAGGATTTGAAGTATGTCACTAAAATGTGTAATATACGGTACTACAGGAGATTGTAGAGTTCTGGTAATGCTCATGTCTTGTGTAGGCTCCTCCTTTTGATGCCAGAACAGCTCTAACCCAACATTGTGACGGTAATGTTTAGTTCCCTTAGATCCTACTGGATTGAGATCCAGTTGTCTGTCCTTCCTTCCTTCATGTGGTTCTGTCCAGAAACAGGACCACCGAACAAGACTTTGTTTGAGATGCTTTGACCCTGTTGCATTGACATCACAATGTGGTCCTTGTTTAGGTTGCTCACATCTTACACTGCACATTTGTTTCAAATGCATTAACTTTAAGGATTAGATGTTCACTTGCAGCCTCATACACTATATCCTACCCACTTACAGGTGCCACTGCAGTAAGATTGACATTAACAATGATTGTTTGAACAATGAGTGTTTACACCAAAAACCCTGGTTTGGAACCTTGGCTCTCATCCCTAACCGGAGAATGGTAGGATCCCGAAGTGTGAACAGTGACATGAGTGGGTGTGTACATGCATGCCCACACAAAGCGTTAAGCCGGCTGCACACAGAAAAACTCAACTCATCGAGTTGAGTTTGGGTTGAGTCATGATTGAAGGAACCTCGCACACAGCTGCAGATTGACACCATGACGCAAACAGTGATTGCATTGTGACACACATGTCCACCAATGATAAGTCGCCAAGTCGGAGTCGTGACTGCCGCTTCTTCTTTTCCTTTCGGCTGTTCCCTTCAGGGGTCGCCACAGCGAATCATCTGCCTCCATCTCACCCTATCCTC
>JAQQAE010023195.1:0-10094 GCA_029823295.1 Pseudamia nigra
AATTTCCAGTCCAGTCAACAGAAGGAAAACCACACGCCTTGGATACCATGACCTGGATGACTGAGAATCTTCACAGATGTATTTCTGCATACAGTAGTTACAAATATATAGGCTATTGATAAGAAGGAAAGAAATTAGTGTTTCAGTATGTTTAATGTGATTTTTGACCAGTCCCGACACTACCTCCATTATTTAGAAATTTTCACAATGCCAAGCCACACTGTGCCTAAGTGTGTTTCACTCTTAAAGTGTGGATTTGAGTAATGTGAGTACGACTGAACCAGTGCTCCAGTGCAGTTGGAAGAGGTGCGATGGTGGAGCTCACACATGTGGACATGATGTGGCCCTGATGCTGTCTTCATCAAACTGAAAATCGCTGCCTAATATAAAGGATAAATCCAGTAGAAATCTATATGCGACCAAACATAAGACACACAGTCAGTCAATTTGTATATGTGATGCTGTGACGTAATCTGCTTTGTACGGATGCACAGCCTGTTATGAGCTGGGTTAGTGTGCACGGACCAGTGCACACCAGCTACATAAAAGACAAAAAAAATATTCAACACCTGAATTTATGTACAGTAATTTTTAAAAAATCATATAATTCTCTGAGTCGTTCAGCTATTTTTTTCTGCATTTACTTATAATTATCCTTAATTTCACACAGTTTATAGAACCTGGATATCTTATTTAATGATCATGAAGACAGAATGCTGATGAGTATTACAGGGAATGGCACACAGAATTCTGATTGTTATTTTTTTTGCATGTTATGCAAAAACTCTCCCACCCAATAATCACTTAGATAAACTGCACATTGCGCGTTAGACTTTGCGCCTTAGGCATCCAACATAGGGCCCCTAAACTCTGTAAAAACGCAAATTGAGGACGACATTAATAGACCACCCACACTGTGTAACACATCCAACAAATGCATAGAATTTAAACATGATTTATGAGAGTGAAGTCGTTAACTATTTAAACATGTGGAAGCCACGGGGATGTCCGATAAATCATGACAGGGAGCATGTTCAGAGGTGTATAGGTGTGTGTCTGTGAAATATAGTGTGAACACGTGTGTGGAGAGTCAATTTACTGCTAACTGGCACTGTCTCGTGGGACTCGTGTGTCACTATGGCAACAGCCGGAGTCAAAGATTAGGGTGAAGAGAGATAAGATGGAGCAGAGAGGAGAAGTGGGTCTTTGAGAGCACTACACTGCTCTCCAGGTTTGTTTTACCTCGGAGACTGAGACTGTCTGAAAGATTATTTTCACATACATTCCATAGAGTTGATTAATTATGTACACTGTATGTGTGTATATATATATATATATATATATATAGTGCTATATCGCAGTTCACCTTTCACGGCCTCACTGTTTCGCGGATTTTTTTTTAGTGCAATTTTCATGTATTTTTGTTACAGCATATGAACGCGCATCGTGTTCTGCGTCCTGATTGGCTAAGGCCATTGTCAATCAATTTCCTCCATGCTGTGTTTCCAGTACTGGACAGTACAGAATGCGTTCAGCTCACCAAACTTACACAAATGTTCGATCGCTAGCAGTGCGACTCTGAAGTGTTGTGTGTTTGCAAGTTTTCTCTCCGACAAAAACCCACAATGTCGACAAAGGCCTTCATTGGAAAAAGACGCGACAGCAAAGCGGCGCCAGGTCAAAGAGGTGCCGTCAGGGGAACTGTGACCCATGAGTCACTCTTAATAATTTCTTATGCTAATTTCTGTTATATTATGTCAGTCATACATTTAGTGCTGTTCAATTTATATCCTTTGCATGTTACTGCACTGTATGTTCAAAATGCCACCTACAGATGTTATCATACAGAATGGAATGCTGTATTTGTTATTTGTTTCCAATTGTAAGTAGCACAGAAAAAAAATTAAATTACGAAGAACTAAGCTCCAGGGGGAGCACAATTATGGGTACACAGATAAAAAACCTCAGCAGACATTTAGCATACATACATTTAGCATCCTGTCTAAGCAGTAAAATGGCTGAAGAGGATAGAAATGTCTATTGCTCTTTGTCTGACCTATATAGCCTCTAGTTGGCCATTAAAATTGTTGCATTTCCTCTTCAGGAAATGGCATTAGATGAAGCTCAGTCTGATGCTGTCAATTTTTGCTGCAAACCTCAAGGGGATGATCCATGGGTTCACAGGTTCCTAGACAATAAGTGAACACTGTGCCTTGTGCTTCTGGCATAATGACTACATCCTCAGTGTGCATTCTCTTCTGCGTTACAGGAATACAGCACCATCTCTCCAGATGTTAGTCCCAACTGACCTGCCGGTAGCCGTATTGTTCTGTTTAATCCCAGATGACAACGATTGCTTCTCAGATGATTGGGATGTAATTTGGTAATTGAATGTGGTATCAGTAGGCTCTCACCAGGCCATAGGTATAGAAAAATAATGCCTGCTCAACGTGGCAGATGGAACAAAAGGTCTGTAAAGATGCCCAGCAGCCCTTAAAGCTGCAGTTGGTTATTTTTTAGTCGTATTTGTTGAAACTGTCACTATTTTCTGGTTGTAGGACATTAACAAATTTGTGCAAAAACAGGCTCCCTTTGCATTACCCACAGCTTGAAATATGAGTTTTATAAAATCCATTGCTCCTGTTAAATATCATCAATAAAGTTTGTTTTATCTGGCTCTCAATTATTCTCATGCACACACTCAAGATACTTGTCCTGCTCATGCATGCGGTTCATATACGGGACACATTGCTGCAATTGTAGCATGTATGGCAGAGGATTGCAATGGCTGAGAAACAAAGGACCCACAGAGCTAAATGACCAAATCCTCCTTTAGTTATGGCTTGCACTGCAAAAAACAACATGTGAACAACATGTGGTTCAGAGCACATCAGTTCTGACTGTTGTGCTGCCACGAACCTCAACCAGCTCCAAACATCGGTCACAGAGGACAGAAGGTGCAGGCCCTGACCAGCTGCTCAGAACCAGCCAGAGCCCACGTCAAAATGCTGGCCCCCGAGTCAGGAGGCCGTGCATTAAGTTTATTCATCACACTAATTATACTGTTCGGCATGGTTTAAAAAAAGTTTTCTAACTGTTCAACTTGGTCTAATAATCTTTGTGAGCAAAAGAGCCATTTTAGTGCCTCTCCCACCAAATGTAATTTGCCCGGAGCCGCAAAATATACTTAATCTTTAAATGATTATATCACAGTTTATTTTATACAGCTATACTAGTTGTACCACTAGATAACCGTGGTGTGATTTATTTTATATTTGGATGTTAGTACGTAATACCTTTTGCCCCTCAACACATTGGATTGTTGCCTGGCAACGGGAGAGTGGCATCGCTGTGTTGCCCGTGCCGCTGAGTTGGACATTTTTGCTTTTACCTGTGAACTCTGGAATTTCTTCTTATTATTATTTTGCGGACACACACACACACACATGCTCTGGCAAGGCTCAGGCCAAATGGCCCTTGTGTGAAAATGCCCTAAGTCCTAGATTTTCCTCTACTTGTCAACTGCAGCTTTAACACACACAGTATGTGAGGAGAAGGTACGTAACTAAGATGGTTAAGGTGGTGCCACAAAATCCAGGACTTCCACAAAGGTGACTGACGTTCATGTCCTAATTTGTACATTTTCATGCTTTCTGTGTCTTTTGTCTGTCTGTGCTTTGCATTATTTTTTCTCGAATCCTCATCAAGTAGTTTTATGCTTAAACTAACTGTGGCAGTGTTACGAAAATATGTAAATAAGAGTTATCAAAGAAATACTTTTATAGAGTAGAATCTGTAGAATATATTATTTTTCTTATGGTAAAGACAATTATATCCTGTTTGTCCCAGACACAGAGCTCATATAACCCCATTTGACATTATGTTGTGACTGTTATAGATAAAATGTCACCCTTTCACACACATTCCTTGTCATGTTTTCGCTGACGGGGATGTGAATGCGCCTTTGCGTCGCTTACACTTGATAAACAAAGATATTATTACCCGACATGCATGTCTCATAGAGACGTGACTACATCCACCAATGAGAAGGTAATGCCCGTGCGTAAATACTGCATGATAAACGTATGTTATTTGTGATTGGTTGCTTCCTGTGTGCGATTTGTAATAAAGAAGCTTGAGATGAGGAAGTGTTTGGAGATGTGTGCTCTGCATGGCAGACGCCCCTCCCTCTTGCAAGAAAACTGAGGAACTGAGTCTGTGTGATTTCTCTTTGTTAATTTACCGACGTGAAGCTGATTTTCTTCACAGGCAGGTATCTCATTTGGTTGTCTGTGAACTGTTTTCCAATATGCAAACAGATAAGAACCTTCTGTTGCATACTACTCCCATTCTATGAAGCTAATAACTCCCCAACACACCAGTTGACTAGTCACAACCAAAGTAGGTGTTGTTTCTTACTTTCTGTTCTACCTGGTCAGTCCTCTGTCACACATCACTTGTTTCATGCAGTAGATTTCATGGGATTCCTGAGATTTACAAAGTAAGTCAGTGTCCCAGTTTCCTGTCAAATTTCACAACACTGCATCATAAATCTCTTGAGTTCAGGGCAGCTGGGTTTTTAATTGTGCTTGATATTTCTGTCATGTCTTTCTATGTGGGGTTGTTGGCCCCACGCAAACTCATTTAGAAAACATGTTTAGCTCCTGGGAATGCGATTGACTGTGTTTAATCTGAACCCTCGCCCTCTGACCTGTCCGGCATGGGTGGCCCTGCCCGGAGATTACACTCCCGCTGACATAGCTTCCCTGCATGATTGAGGCACATGAGGCCTTTTGATACAGTAGCTTTGCTCTTTTTTCTTTTTTGGCAGGTTTACTAGATTGGGTTCTGATTTATGACAAAGGTTACATATGAATATAAACTGAAAACAAATTACCTCAAAGAAGAAGTAAGAAGCTGTGATCATCAAGTTAAATCCTGGGTGCTGTTTTACATTTGCTTATAAAACCCACTCTGTGCAATTTGACTTCTCAGAGTTTTTTCCCCATTAATGACCATCTTTATTTGATTGCTACCTACTTTATAAGCATTTCACTAGTAAACCCAGCACAGACCCGTGTCAGCCTGTATTTACTGAGCCTATAATCACCATCATCATAACAATTTTTAAACTAACAGAGGCTGAGGAAGTAAAATAAGCAGATGATTGGAGCAGATGTGGTAAAAATAATGTTTTGCCCCATAGAATAATACTGAAATGAAATCAAGCAACCTTGAATGGAGCAACATCTGCACTTGAATGACAATTTTTACATTCAGTGCATGTCAGCTGATAGTGTGAGGGGAAAAGAGGACGAGGGACAAAAAGAGGACAATAAGAGGAGAGGGTCAACGTAGAGGACAGAGGGAGACAGAAAGAAGAGATGGTTTGATCATCAGATGGAAAGTAAAGGAAACGGGAGGTGGATGAAAATACTGGAGGGAGAGAAAGAGGGAATACAAGTAGGAAGGAAATGAAGACAGAAAGAAAAGAGGAAGATGAGTGTAAAGACTGGACGGGGGAGGGACTGAATATAACAGCTGATTCATACCTTTATTTTGACCTTAATGTCTCTCTCTTCCATTAAATAGAGTAAACACACTCTGCTCCACATGTTGACTCAAATATTTCCAAAATGGGCAGATGCAAGGAATAGGTTATGTGTGTTTGTAGGACATCTTTCCTGTCTTTCTTTTCCTAGTCCTAAAAATAAAAATATTTAATAAAGTATAAACTCATGAGCCGGGACCGGTTTTCCCATAAGAGTACATGTAAAACCAATGAATCCATTCCAAAACCCAGGAAAACTCCCACACATACGTACGTGCATGTAAGGTACCTGGAAAAAAATGTTTATTTATTATTATTATCTGACAAGGAAGTTATGTTAATTATCTGAAAAGGAATGCATAAAAATTATTTAGAATGACACCTTACCTAGGAGACAAATGGCTGCAGGCGTTTTGGGAGGCAAAAAAATGGTACTTTTTGAAACTGGATCCAAGAGTGAACAAATCTTTCTCTTTTCTGAAACAATGACACTATCTCTCCCTAAACCCTTGTGTACTGATCCGGTGTGGTGCCAAGGCAGGTATCCCTGACAAACCAACCCCTCCCCTGCGGGGGGGGGGGCACAGTCTGTCAGTCTGATACTGTACCTACAGTCTGATACCTACCTTAACATGGGTGGGTGGCTCTAAGTGGTTTTCCTAATATGAGCAGCCTGTGTTTTTACCATTATATTACCATGAGGTATCACAGTGACCTTATACTGTGGCCTCAAAATCAAATGGTATTTTTTCTCTAATCTTATCTCAATCTCTGCAGATGTCAAACAACTTATTAAATAAGATGTAAAACCTAATTTCTTTCATTTTCAGCAAAAGTGTGTAGCCACAGAGCTAGATATCTGCCTGTCGGGTCTCTAGCAGAATGCTCATCTGTGGTACGGTTAAAGACCTGTCCGGAAAGTTAAAGGTGTGAAGACTTCATCTTAGCGATTTCTTCTAAACCACAAGCCTAAAGTATCTGAAGGAATAATTTTGTACAAGAGAAATGTGAGGCAGACTAGGCTGAAAACCACAAACTGATACAACTAATTAGCTGATTAAAATTAAATAAATATTTTTTAAAAAATACTTAAAGATCAAAATTTACATTTTAAAATGTCGCCGACAACACCACCTAGGTTAAAAAGAGCCTAGTAATCTGAATGGGCTGTGCAGGTTCTGGATCAGGTGGAGCGGAGTTAAAACAAAACAACTGTGATAAATTTTCAAAGGTTTATTAGTTTTCATTAAAAAAACTTTTAAAAAAAGGACTGTGCCGAACAATAACATAAAAAAAAACACAGCTACCCAGCCCAGGGTCCATCATGTCTTCTGGTTGCTCCTAAGAGGAGGCGGCCAGCACAAGGTCCAAAGTAGCGGCGACAGCAGCACCAAGCCCTTGGCGGCCCCAAGGTCCGTTGGTCGTCCACCTGCTTGGCTCTCCTGCGTCTCGCTGGCCTGGCAAAATTTATTCATTTATTTATTTGACAGGGACAATGCAATAAACATAGGAAAAAAATCGGATGTGTTGCACAAAGAATATATAGAAAAAAGCTCATTTGCAACTCTCATCCCTGGATGGGCTGTGAAAAACAGGAGAGACCACCAGTCTACCACCACACGATAACCACCCCCCAGCCTGGTCCCACACCCACCTGTCCATGTGCCTGTTGCAAGAAAAGGAACTGAATCCTCAAGGGCCTCCTGGGCAAAGGCAGGAGTATGTTCCACCAGACAGACACGTGGTTGAGGTGCTTCAGGCTCCTGGTGGCTCCACACACTTTTGGGTGGTTGTGGCTCTTGGTGTCCCTTCTGCTGCCTCTGCACCTCGGTCTCCTGGCCCGTTGTGTGGCCCGTTGTTTGTCCCGTCTTCCCACGTCCCGTCATCACCTCCTGTTGTCCCCTGTGCTGAGCTCCTCTTTTCCTGGTGTCCCTCTCCATTCCCCCGGCATCTCTTTCACTCTGCGTTCCTTCTGCCCTTTCGTTTCCTGCTTCATGTGTGCACCTGCCTGCTGATTATGCTGCAGCATAAGCAGCATAATCATAATCATCTGTGGCATAAACTTTCACTATTAAACATAGTCCTGAGTTCTACAGTACTCTTGTTTTTTTTACAATTTGATTGCCAGCTGAAACATAATCACCCATGCAGAAATTATCCAATGGGAGGCTCATACCCATTTGCTTAGTTAAATCCAGGTGGTGACCTTTTTTTTGGCCCGGCAGTGTATAATGTGTGCGTGTATGTGTGTCATTTGAACTGCTTTGATCTCATGTGGCAAAATTCATTTGGTCAGATCATTTTGGTCAGATTTGGCCCTGGGAGAGGCACAGATTTTCAGATAGAGGTGCTGCCTATATTAGAATATTTTTGTAGTGCATGAGTACTGTGCTAAAAGCCACCTCTTCAACGATGCTAGAGGAAAGGAAATTGTACTGAGCCCTCACTGTAGTAAAACAAACTGGATGGTTGAGCATAGTCCAGATGGCCTGGTGCGAGTGCGTTTTAATTAGTCTCTACCAAAAGTCACTTTTTGTGCATACAATCATACTTAAATGTTTCAGATTGTCAAACAAATTTCAGCCCTTTTACACGACACTGGACAGGAACAAGGTGACACAATAATTTAAAAAAAAAGGCAAAAAATAAAGAAAAACACAATAAAACTGAGTATCTTATCTTAAAATTTAAAAAAATAATCAGGTGAAAGGAGAAACATCAGAATCAAAAGGTACAAAATAGTGAGGTAAATCAATAGAAGTGAATAAAATCAGCAGAAAAATGACCAAAACAATCAAAAAATTGAGAGAGACTGGACAAAAGCAGAAGAAAAATTAACAAAATCAGCAGCAAATGAACCAAACAGTCAAGAAAATGAACCAAATTTCATGCAAAAAGAAGAAAAATGAACAAAATAAGAAAACAAAATGTGCAAAACCATTGAGAAGTTGCAAAGAAAGAAGCAAAAAAGAAAAATGTCCAAAATAATCAAGAAAATGAACTAGAAAATTAGATGGAAAAAGAAGAAAAATGAACAAAAATAACCAAGTCAAGAAAATACTTTAAAAATGAAAAAAAACAAACAAAAACAATCATGGTTGAGTCATAGTGATTTATACATTATCAAATCATAATAAACCATTATTATGATTGTATTTCACTAAACTGACCTGACTTTATATTCATCAGAACATAAATTAACCATTTTCAACCACGACCTTGATTAAAAATGTATGACATTGTAAAGACTGTTTGGAAAGTACATGAGGCAAAAATGTCATAATCCCTGTTTTTAATAACTCACGCATGAAAGGGATAGTATTAGGCAAAGATAAGCTAAGTAAATACAAAATGTAGTTTTAAGGATATTTAAATTCACAAATCCAAACCCTTTGTGAAAATGCATTTGCCCTCCAATTGTTTAATCATGAATTAACCTTTTTTGAAGGCCAGACCGGTTGAATCAAAAATCACTGAACTAGAACCTCTCTATAACCAAGATGGCGCCTGCTGTGTGGCAGCCTGTTACAGCAGCTCCGACGACCCTGTAGTGTTTTTTTTCCTCTCCGTGTTTTTATTACTTTTTCTGAGTGGATTTGTTTCTCCATATCCATACCATGGTCAAGAACAACGCTTTACTTCTGGTGGCCCTTTTTTCTGTGTTTGACAGGGTCTGGGGATCCGGTGTGGGGCTGGTGTTCCATTGTTTACAGCAGGGATCAGCTGTCGGAGGAGTGACCCGACGTACCCCGTGAGTCCCGGCTAACAGAGGCTGTTCCAGACATGGTCGCCGCACTGGACGGATTCCAGCTGGTACGGGCGGACAGGACGGCGGGGAGCGGCGAGAGGAAAAGAGGAGGGGTGGCCATGTTTGTGAATGAGAGATGGTGAAACCCTGGGCACATCACTGTTCAGGAACGATGTTAGCAGTTATCATGGAGGCCCCACGTCCTACTAAGGAGATTCTCGCATGTTATCGCGATAGCAGCGTATTCTCCCCCCTCCGCTAATGCTGATGCAGTCTGTGAGGTTCTGCATGAAGTTGTGAACAGGCTGCAATCACAACACCCCCAGGCCCCTCCTGATTTCTGGACACATCTCCTGCCCGTGTATAAACCTCTGGTGCACAGGTAACCAGCTGAAATCCACACTGTCGGGTCACAGCTGACAGATGAGGCACCGAGGGACTGTGTGGGAAGAACTCTGCAAGGTGCATGGTGGGGACATTGACAGCTGGATGGACACAATCATGGACTAGATAATTTACTGTATAGAGAACACTGTCTCCACCAGGACCGTACGATCTTTCTCGAACAATAAACCATAGATGAACCCTGATATTAAGGCCCTCCTTAAAGAGAAAAAGGAACAGACATTGAGATGGTGACATCTTACAAATACCTGGGTGTTGATCTGAACAATAAACTGGACTGGACACATCAGGTTGGTGCCCTCTACAGGAAGCGTCAGAGCAGACTCTACCTGCTGAGGAGGCTGAGGTCTTTTGGAGTGCAGGGGACACTCCTTAAGACCTTCTTTGACT
>JAQQAE010023197.1:0-10093 GCA_029823295.1 Pseudamia nigra
CTGTGATGTTAATTAGACGACACACCTTGGTTCAACATGTCCTTATGGTCACATTATTTTCAGTCTTTTCTAGGGGACCATCATTTTTGTCCAGGCCTGTTTTGTGAGTTTGTTTTTTTAAATAATTCTGTTGAAGTACAATTCAAAAGCAATGTCTGATTTTCATTGGTTAATTTTCATGAAATTTTTATTTATTACTTTTGTCAGTTCAAGTTATTTCTATGACCATTGTGGGTTTTTCTGTCATTAACAGAGGGACCAACATTTTTATCCATGTCTGTATTACATACCTTTTTACACATCGTGCCCTTTTGTTCTGGTTTTATTTGTTTTGTCAGCCATTTTCCTAATTTATCTACATGCAATATGAATAGACAGAATCTAGTCTAACAGGTTGGTGCCGACTAGGTACCGGTCCTCCTTAGGTTGGTGTATTTACTTCCAAGTCATCACATACTGCTTGGTGTCTGTATTTTTGATGTGCAGAGCAACATTTGGAAATCAGTATGAGTCCTTCGATGATGGACATTGACAAGATAATGTTCACTGGTCAAAATATTTAGGAGGTGGTTGAGGCAGCAGGCCACAGGGGTCGGAGTTCATTCAGGTCACCAGGATTTGTGTCCCATTTTATGTTGGGCCTCTGTGTGTTTACATTGACATTGCGTCTTGCATATATCGGGATCAAAATGATCCTTACTGTCCCATTTTCATCCATGATGCAGCCACAATGTATAACACTGTACAATCCACACATACTTGGAACTAAAACTTAACCACACAATGCATAACAATAGACAATACAAATGAAATTCAATAAATACAGTTGACCAAAACGTGCATCCAATAGAAACCATAAAACAAAACAGTGATAAAATCAATTTAAAATTATAAGAAAAAAAACTACTAAATATAAAAAGCAGACATGAAGAGCAGAATCATTTATCTGTCTTTGGCTTTATCTGTTTGTATTTAAAAGCGATAAATGAATTTTTAAATCTCTTGAAGCTGCACCGGGGATCTCCTTCCAGACGGCAACAGCTCCTGCTCTTCATACACGACATCTGAAAATGACCATTTCACCCATGGCACATACAATTTTGTTTTAACGCCAGTCCAGTGAAATGTGTGGGTCAACATTATGGTCATGTCACTTATGTTACTGTCCCAACCTTATGCAACGGTCTGTTCCTCAGCAACGCTCAACACTGCATCCGAAACCGAAAAGGTGAGAGAACAGATGTCTTCAGGGCCTTTGATTCGCAAACAAGACATTATTTTAGCTTCTCTGGTGCCTGTGATAAGGATAGGTCTGTAGGTACTCTGTCTTTTAGATGCCATGGAACGAATGGTACCGACGGGTTTCAGACTGACCGTGGCCCAAAAAGGGGAGAAAACTTTGAGGAACTTCTCTGATTATCCTGTTGGTGTTCAGATTGATGTTTCTGGTGCGTAGAATAAAGAACTAGTTTGATGAGTCAAGGGTGTTTGTAAGTCCGGTTGTCTCTCTCAGCTTTGTTTCTTCAATGTCTACCTACCTAGAAGGTGAAAAAAATGCATTTACATTTATTTATTAACCTATAACTTTTTGTTTTCTGATGATGGCATGCACTTTTAAATTGTGTTAAAGTCTAATGGGGTTGGTATAGTCCAGGTACAGGTCCTCCTCAGACTGAAGGAATGATTGATGTATGTTTTGTACTGGATTTTGTCTCAGATTAGACGCACCACTTTGGAACTGTAGACCTATAAAACATGCATTACCCGTCATATGACGTCAACAATAGCTTTTATGAATCATATCTCCAGAGAGAGCCGCAAGCTGATTTTTTTTTTTTTTCAGTTTGAATTGTTAACACTATTCCAACTACAGTATTTATAAATGTCCATCCATCCATCCATTTTCTACCCCTTAATCCTCGTGAGGGTCGGGGGGGAAATGTGTTTGTGCAAAATACTTCTGTCAAGATACTTTGATCTAGCCTTTAGAACTTTAAATTAACGGACATGGAATTCACGGTGACTGTGTCCTTCATGTAAAAGATTCCTTCCATTTTCTTGCAGTTGGTATTTTTAAAACCTATACATTGTCTATTTATTAATTTCAACTTTGTGTCTCTGGATCTGATTCCTCTCCCAACAGAAAGCTGTTCCTCTGACCCAAATGGATGCAGCCCTATTCGGGTATGGGGGCATCATACTGTAAATCCACAAGACAACCTATTTTCAATCAATCAATCAATCAATCTTTATTTGTATACCGCCAATCATAATCGACGATTATCTCTAGGCGCTTCACAATTCAAGGCCGAAATCTCATCAATCAATCAATTTTGGCAAGCTTTTTGATCTGTACTATGATCCTGAAGAGGTTTCACAGCTGCAACTTTTGTCCAGACCAACCAAATGCACTCCTGACATCTCATATGATGAAAAATGTATTTCTATTGCATGTGTAATTTTACACTGTATAAACCCTGTGTCAAATAAAAACTGCTGACATATTAACAGCGGCAGTACAGCCAGGTGTTTACTGTGGCCACTGTGAGATGCCTTCCTAACAAAACAAGCCACTTGGGTCATGTTCAGTTAATGTCCATCTTGAGATATGTGGATGAAAGTGGCCAGCTGTGAGTGTTACAGATGTGTCTTGTTTGGTGCCTTCTGATCAGATCTGAGCTTCCCCACACAATATGAAAGTAAACTGGCTCCTCTACAGCCCAATGTGGGCCACAATTTTTGCTTTCAACTCGAACAGACAGGCTAGGAGCTGAGTTTAAGATTTTTGCACAACGTATGCAGTGAACTCTGAAGCACTTAAACACATTTGTAAATTTCTGTTCAATTATGCAAACCTGGATATTATTTCCTCATGATGAAAAAAGTGGCAATGGAAGGCAGAATGTAATTCAAGTGAAAGCAGGCAGCACATACACAGCACATATACACCCACTCCTACACATACAGTACATATGTTTTGTTTTTGGTTGTATTTAAGTGTACTCATACTGGCAATCTTATCCACACTGGGGTGCGTTTCACACCTAAAGCGCAGGCCATTTGAGTAATGCGAGTACAATCGAGCCACAGTCTGGCGCAGAACGCTTCCCAGCCCTGGTGCGGTTGGACCAGCTGGACCACGGTCCTCACCTACAGTACGAATACACGCAGCCAACGTATTTCAGATGTTTAAATCTCTTTTCCTGCTACTTCTGCATCTGCGCAACGTGATGAAACAGAAAATTGCTGCCTTATATAATGTATAATCCAGTACAAGTCTGCACCAGAAAAGCCACATAAGCCACACAGTTTGTAAAATTATTGTGACATGATCTTTTATGTATAGATGATGATGTATCTGCGCCTCAGCCCGTTTCTGAGCTGTCAGTGTGAACGCAAATGAGCGGGGGAGGGGAGAGACAAATGCACTCCGGCTCGTCATGGGCCAAAATGGCCCTTGTGTGAGTACGCCCTAAATCAGGAAGTTGGTACCATAGATGTGATCCTTTTGATGTGGACTGATGCATGTTCAGACTATGAGAGAGTGTGGACAAATGTTTCCCAGACTGCCACCAAATACATCCTGGCTGACTGCGTAGGAGTGTGTCCTCCAATGTGTCCTGAGGTTGTTCAGAACATGCATCAGATTTGTCTGCATGTGATTTGATGGGATGTGCCAGATACTAATGCAAGGTCTGAACGGGGCCTCAGAAACTCCTTGCCTTGTGAGGTGGTACTGTAAGTGCTAAGTGAGAACATGTGATCTGTCTTTAGCCAAACAGAACATTTGCTGATGAAAAGTAGAAGGTCACATTCACCTCCCTTTGAACTGTTCATGGCGGAGACATGAAGAGGAGCTTATGGGAAAATCAAATTTACACTGTGGTTAACACTATTACAGAAATCTTCAGTATACGCCTCTAAATGGCACAGCTATCTTTACTCCTTGATAGCTATCCAGGACTTTCCAGGACTGCAAATAAACAGCTCATGCAGGATCTGCAAGACTACACAGACACAACAAAAGGGAGACACACATGGTTGTCACACATGACCTGGCTGCCTGGACCAGATCTGTCCTGGATACTCCCTGCCTCCTCCTGGTCCCCTGGGCCCACACAGAGGTGTCTCTATACCCCCTTTGTCTTACACACTCTATATATACTGACTCTCACAGCAACACACCCTTGTTTGAAGCAGAACTTCAGAAGGACACCAGGTCAGTCGTACTAACCAGTCACCTTCAACGGAAGAACCTCTGTTCCTCAGGGTTTAGGATTTAGGTTTAAGAGCTTTTCATTTGAAATGACGGCTATTTTAAATTTTTTTATAAATTTGGTTATTGTCAGGATACATTTTAGGTCCAAAATGTCTAAAAAATGTGCTTTTTCAGGAGTTTTCCCCATGAAAAGGAAAGTTAAGAGAAATCTGGTGTTCTGACATTTTAGCATACCAATCAGAAGGGCACACACATGCATACAACAAAAATATGTGCCCCATACTTTCAAAATATGGCAAAAAACATTACCGCAAAATAAGCCACATTATATATCGTTGCATATTTTTTGTGCTATGGTCAAGGTAGAATTATGGTTAAGGTTAGGGTCAGATAATTTGCAGTACTGGTTTGCTATTCTGACAATATGGTACTGGTGCCAATATGTGTGGCACCTACTTGACTAAATCATGACACAGACTTTGTTGTCTCATTTTGGTGCCACACAGAGTCACATCCAAAGATACAGAACCTCCTCTACCTTCTGTGATCAGTGATATATCATTACTGCCCTCTGGTTGTTCAAAAACCAATATTACAGGCAACAGTAGGCCACAGGAACAGGTAATTAGCTTAGCCGCTAGCTACTACCAAAATACAGCAAAATGCATAACATACAGTGACAAAATGTGTAGCTTCACCAGGAAAGCAGACTTCAATGTGCAGTAAAGGTTTGAAAGAACTCGTATGCATGTGAAAAGGGAAGGTGGTTAACAGAACCGGAACGTTCCATGTTTGAAGCAAACGTAACCGAGTGCTGAACACATGAGCAGATGGTGTGGCCGTCCCTGACCCTGGAGATGGAGGGATGACGACAACAGCACAGGCAGTGTCTACGTAGCTTAGAACACAGACAACAAGATGCACAAAGAATGGACTGCACCCGCTAACGGCACTGGAAATAGCGCTGCTTTAGCGCAGGCAGTCTGTTCCTTTTTTTGCAGCCAATTCACTGAAAATTTTATGTTTAAGATATGCAGGTGCCAAAATGACCACATGGTCCAGTGTTTGTTGGCACATCAGCATACTAACAGTTTTGCCAGGAAAATTTCAGAATTGCAAAAATTGGAAGTTGTGAGCAGAGTTCCAGAGTTTAGGCTGTTTATGTAGCAAAAACACACCTTGTACCATTAAGACAGTGACCTTGTATTTACACACTTTACAACGAATAGCTGATAAATGAGAGGGCGTGATTTTTCAATGCACACATTGCAGTTATATCTGCTCCTGTTTAATGATGCAGTCTGTGAATTTAGCCCTTAGCCGATGGTTTGTCACAGTCATTGTAAATGATTCGACAGGCAACACAGCTTCCAAGGTCATGCACTCGGAGTCACAGTCACAGTCACAGTGGTAGCTCCTACAGAGCTAACAACCTGTAGCTTATCCAACTACAGGATGACTGAGGAGACAGTCTACATTTCAGATTCCTTCATCATCTGGTACAGTCAAGAAAAGAACAGACGTACCAGCTTGACAACTGTGAGGTTGTAAGCTGAGTTGACTTGCAGGTTGGTCTGATTAATCATTCAATTATCTATCCACCATGCAGTCTATGATGTTAGTTTCCCAACATCATAGACTGCACCTTTAATGCAAACCAATGCAATGCAGATCTTATCTGGACCTGGCCCTTAATTTATTGTAGTTATATTTTATTCATTATATGAATTTGTTTCACTTAAAAGTTAACATATTGGCATTAAACATGTTCTATGCCGTCAACAATCGTCCCTTTTTTAATTCATTTAAAAGTATCAATTTAACACTGGTATTTGACTAGACCACAAAATTTTTAGAAAACAAAAATGTGATTCTTGTTTTGAGTTTTGCCATTAGTTATTTTTTAAATTTAATGTGGACATTGAAAACTGTATATAAACATGTATACTCAGATGGTTACTGGGCGAGTGGTGTCAACTTTTGGGTCTTGTTGACAACTAAGGCTCAGGCAATGAAACAAAGGAAAAAAATGCCAGACACCTAAAATACAAGCCTTCCTTCTTCCACTCTATTCTCAAAACCAGATTTAAATATAGATCTTGTTGCAAAGAGAAAGTGAAAAACACTTCTGCAAGTTTCTGTGCTGAGAAAAGCAGTTGAGTCTAGGATGGGGAATCTTAACAATTAGTCATTACAACTGTCAATCGAAACATCAACCCTGGAATTACCAACTTTCAACCAGAAGTGCATGGAATTCTTGTTCCCTCTCAGACAACTTGAATTACAATGTGCTTGTAAGGTAATTATGGATTTTTTTTTCCTCAGTAACACAAAAAAACATCAAGCACTGCAGTTCTAATCAAGCCACAGCTCACTAGGCTGCTTATGTGACCAATGGAAACAATTTGCTGCACCAGTTATGATCCTGTATTCTTCTTGAGCTGTTTATCTTCTGACCAGTTTCTAAAAGACACTTGACGAAACTTAGATGTATGAACCATTATGTACAGTATGAGGCTTTCAAGACAAACACTTTAAGCATGTTTGAAGTATTTTTTCCAGAGATATATTGTATGTTCATCCACTTACATGAAGCATCTCTGCTGAATGACTCCAGAAGACCTTGCAGCTACTGGTTAAAAAAAAAATTGTTTCACTTATTTAGAGAATTTAGAGTGAAACTAAAGTTTATGGTGTGTTGGCTGCAGCTTTATATTTAGTTTCCAGAAATGAGAATTTATTCATCGTTACATCAAACTGTCATATTTTGATTCTGAAAGTCTGTTTGAACAGTCAAATAGCTTAAACCAGGTATACTTTTTGAAGTAAGTCACAGAGGCTGCTGTTACCCATTTGGAAGCAGAAAATAGTAGTTTTGATTAAGCCTAATTCTCGGATTTTTGACTGGCAGGGATTCATGTATTCATCTTACACATGGGACTGTCTTCAACGCCGTGTTCCAGAAAACAGGGAAGTCACACTTATCCCACTCAG
Source organism: Pseudamia nigra (assembly GCA_029823295.1). NCBI lineage: Eukaryota > Metazoa > Chordata > Actinopteri > Kurtiformes > Apogonidae > Pseudamia > Pseudamia nigra. The sequence continues at coordinate 7,214 of JAQQAE010023197.1, forward strand.
AATGAGTAGAAAACAAAATTTAAGATAAACTCCTGTGTGTTAAAAAGAGCAAGAGAGAGAAAAAGACTGATATGAGTCACTGATCATCAAAATCACAAGCTCCCTGAAGTTAAAATATCTTGTTAATGTGCCTTCCAGTAACATTAAGTGACTATTTAGAACTGAATAGAATAAAATTTATGTATCCAGTTATGGGAAATGTGTATAATTATGCTGACCTGTAGCCAGTATGCACACGTTTTAGATTTTACTGAGTAACTTGAACAGTGATGATGGTGACATATCACCACACCAGTTTCTAAGCTGTGATGTAAGGTGTTATCAATTGTTACAATGCAAGGTTTCAGCTCCGGGAAAGTACTCATGTTACACATTTGGAGGAGGTGGGCGTGGTTTGTGAAACTTGGCCTCATCAGTGTAATGAGATGCGGCTGCGTGTGACACAGACTCAGAATTACTTTTTGGTAACTTAATTTAAGCAACCGAAAATGTGAGGAGCCGAAAAAACCGACTCTCTACGAAGAGTAGAAATTCCCATCACTACTAGCATGAGGACGGAAAGGTCCAATTTGTGTACTGCAGCATATACAGATATCTGATGTCACCGTAATTGACAAGGCAAAAATTAATATTATTATTACCTTTAAAGTGAACCGTGATGCAGCATTGTTGTCCTTATCTGGCCTTTGTATCTCCGTACTATAAAATTTAAATTATTCTCTCATCAACAGGGCTAAGCCAAAAGTTGCACGTCTCTTAAGATGATTCTTTCCTGTTTTCCATTTCTGCCGTTTCCATCTGCTCCTTTTTATTGCTGCAGTGGATGATAGTGCCCCGTCTTAAAGAAAATTGACAGGGGTTAGATTTTAGTGTTACGTTTGCAACTGAAACCATTTTAGACGAAGAGCCATGAAGTCTTTCATAGCTTCCAATATTTATCTCAGCCAGTATAAGTTTTATGGAGGTAGGCAAGTTTGTTTACAGCTTTATTTGTGGTGCTAAAATCACTTAAATAATGATAGAATGCTTGGGCAGCTATTGCTGTAAAATTGAGTTGTATCAGCAGACACCGAAATGTGTGACAGTGCCGAAGCCAAGTGTGTTCATTTGGATCTTTAGTACGAAAACCTGTCAACTTTGCCAAGCTTATGACTGCTCTGCTGAGGCCATAAACCCAGTCGCTTCTGCTAAAATCACATACAGTACTATCATAATATTTGCCTCCAGCGGGGATGAAGAGAATTATTCTTTGTCACATGCAGGGTGGTTAGTAATCCGGCCTCATCTGCGGCAAAACAAAAGAATTTGTTTTTTCCCCCCACAAACACAAAGAGCTACTAATCTGTGATGAACAAAGTAAAAGAGAAATGACTGTTTTTGCCAGAAAGACATGCACTCAAAAGGAACTAAAAAATAAAAAAAAAAGCTTAAAAAGGCAAAGTGTGAAAAGTCAAACAATTAAACCTTACTCTTATATCACAGCTTGTGGACTATTGTGCATAAAACTGATTCACAATTGTTAATTATCACAATCATGCAATTATCTGTGTGGAAATAACTAAATGTGTTATGTTTTCCTCATGGTGTTTTTGCCAAAAGGTCAGTACTGGTGGAAAACGGTGCATTAAAGACCATGTTGTTCCCACTTCAACACATGGTCTATTCTGTTGAAGCAACACAGACAGAAGTGCATTATGCATTATGCAAATACCGCTCAGAAACCCTAATCCCTTTCGTCCATATGAGAGTTTGTCACATTCTCCAATTTTTTTCTTATTTATAAGGGTCCAGACATATTGTGCAGACAGTCTCTCTCCACAGAGAAAAAACACACTTGACATGAGAAATATATTGCATCAGTGTGCACCAATTTCTAGTTCAAACACAATATCAAAATACAAATCTAAAGTCGACCCAAAAAGAGCAATGCACAACCAATATAATGCCGCAGTCCAAAAACAAAAATCTTTTTGAAACAATACTTTCATCAAGTAAGTCTCATCGATGCATGCATTCAATGTATGGATGGTCAGTCTGTTCTAGAATGTGCTGGTACAGGCGGCAGCAGCTGACAAAAGCTCTCTGCTTTCCGCCCAATTGATCTTAGAAGAATAATAATTGCATATACATTGCTTTTTGATCTTCTTTGATGGGATTAATTTTGCATTGATATGGAGAGGACTTCACTCCAGTGATGATCTTGTGGATCTGGGACAGAAGAAATGTGGAGTTTACCAGCCAAACCCACCCGACCTGAGAAGGACTCTGCATGGCTGCAGGGCTGGTACCAGAGTAAAAGGCAAAATATTAAGGTGAAAGACTTTACTACCAACTATACTGACGGGCAATGTGACGTCACTACCCAATGAGTTGGGGGAACTGATGAGGAACCAGAAAGAGTTTTGAGAGTCCAGCCTCATGTGCATCTGTGACATGGCTGAACAATGCCTGCCCAGACTCCGCTACTGAAATGCCCGGATACACCAGCTGGATGTGCCAAAAACACTGGAAAGAGGAGCAGCTGCAGTAACGTCACTACACTGCAGGACTAAACCTTATCGGAGATCCTTCACCTGCCATGAGACTGTTCAACACCACAGCTGATGGCAGACTGACTGACAACATTTTACTGTTTTGATCTTACCTATGAGCTTGTCAATTAACTTCCCAAAGAGGGATAAAGTTCTTTCAATTCAATTCAATAAGGACATAATGTTAAAATGTCATTTGTACATTGGCCAAGTAAATACAGTGGTACCTCAGATAACAAATATAATCCGTCCCAGCTCGGTATCCGAATTATTCATTATCCGAAGTGACTTTTTCCATAGGAATACATGTAAAACCAATTAATCCGTTCTGGACCCACGACAAACTCCC
>JAQQAE010023198.1:0-10093 GCA_029823295.1 Pseudamia nigra
GCTGGCCTGGGATCGCCTCGGGGTCCCCCCAGAGGAGCTGGATGATGTAGCCAGGGAGAGGGAAGTCTGGGATTCCCCGCTCAAGCAGCTGCCCCTGCGACCCGACCCCACGGATAAGCGGTAGAAGATGGATGGATGAATGGATGGATGGACTGATGGATGGATGGATGGAATTTTATCTATTATAGATTATATCTTATCTGGTCCATAGACTGTATATATTACTGGACAAAGTGACCGTGACATCACCCATCAGTTTCTGAAGGGCTGTTTTGAGGCCCATCAGGTTGTCACTTCCTGGACAGCATCTTGGAGCCAAAAACAGGATATAACCATATTTGGATGAATGGCAGCAGGGCTAACAAAGTGTTCATGCCAGGGGATTCATGGGAAGCTATTATTAGCCGCTAGCTTTCTGATGCGGTAAAACTCCACCATGCAGCGTCAAACAAAGTCATATCATGGTGTTGCTAATGTAAACACTTACCCAGAGCTGCAGTCAAGTGTATCTCATATAATAACTATGCCCATATTGAATAAATAGAACATACGAAGGTTCGAATCAATCTGAATTCACTAGTGAGCTGTTACTATAGTGACATGTCAATCAAACCCCAGCACAGCAGTGATTTGTTGGATTATTTGCAGTAAGATCTTAATAACAGATCAAAAAGTTAAAGATGGGCCACCACATTATTTATTAGAGGATATAAATAAAATGTTTGAGACCATGATGACCCATTAAAAAAATGTATTTGCTTAGTATTTTCAGATAGAACTCCAATGTATCTCTATGGGAAAAAGACTTCTTGGAGCCGGACGATCGGTTCCCCAGTGGCCAAGAAGTGGTATTACAACTTAAAGTTACTTCCGCACTGGCCTCACTGAACAGCCTGGGTCATTGGCCCCTGATCTGATCATAATACAGTATCTGCACTTGTGACAAACTGTGCCAAGTGCAGTATCTTTGAGCCTGTTCACAGTTTTAGATGGATAGAACTGACACATTGAGTACCAGCCGGACCAAATCACTACATCGATTTTGGTGCTTCTTTTAAGTGCCACCGAGTACGTCAAACCCAAAGATACCAAACCTTATCTGCCTGTTCTGTTCAGTGTTCTGTCCTTTACCCATCCAATGGTCAAAGAAATGGACATCACAGGCGATGGTAGGCTGCACAAACAACATTTTCCTCTTTTCCACGTCAGGGTTCCGGGGGCAGCAGCCTATGCAGAGAAGCCCAGACTTTCCTCTCCACAGGTGTTCCTAGGCCAGCCGAGAGACAGACCCTCCAGTGTGTCCTGGGTCTGCCCCAGGGCCTCACTCCCAATTAGAGTTATTTTTGCCCATCGGGGATTGGACCACCCAGGCCCCCAACACTGGCTGCCACCCAAATCACACAGCACCAGACCCTTATAACCCTCCCTGCAGGTGCTGGGCCCACAGAAAAATCTTTATCAGGGTCTTCTGAATTGGTCTTAGTCTGACCTGTCACCTAGGACCAGTTTGCCTTGGGAGACTCTACCAACATAGCTCCTAGGATCTATATTTATTGTACAGGTACTGTATGCCAATGTGGAAAAGACACTCTCACAGAGATATGTAGTAACAAAAGGTAAAAAAAAACACTAACATACAGTACATTTGCTGTCACAACACCAGGGACCACTTACGATACCCTCACAGACCACCAATGAGCCACGGAGCAGTGTGCATTTCATTGTATCCAGTGTAAAAGAGGAAATAAAAAGATCATACCAACGGTCAAACACAGTGAATGTATGTAATGGTCTGGGGTTGCACTGCTGTTTCAGGACCTGTGCAATTTGCTTTAATTGGTGGAACCATCAATTCTGCTGACTAGCAGAAAATCCTGAAGGAGAATATCTGGAGATTAGTTCATGACCTCAAATTCAAAAGCACTTGGGTTATGAAGGACAATGATCTGAAACACACCATCAAGTCCACCACTGAATGGAAACAAAACAAATGTAGGTTGTGTACTGGCCTAGTCAAAGTCTGGACTGATTAAGATGCTGCGGTATGAACAGGCCATGCATGCTTAAAAAACATCCAGTATGGCTGAAGGAAGACAATTCTACAAAGAAGACAGGGCCAAAATTCATCCACAGCCAAGTTAAAGGCTCTATGCCAGTAAGCATAAAGGCTTTATTGTTGTTTCTTTCACATAGGATACATGAAGGGGTCAAAATACTTATTCACAGCACTGTTAAGGGGCATGCCCATCAGCTGTTCACCCCAATGCTGTGTGAGATGTTGACAGCGAAGACAACAGATCAGAGATCATGACAGGGGATCAGAAGCAATGATAGCAGCAAAGGGATTTAAAAGGAGATGGATCTGGAGCCACAGTAAAACACATGAGATATATCACAAAAATGACAAAAAACAGCCCCATGTCCAGCAAAGACATAGATGGAAGAAAGACATGGAAGAAAACAGCCAGCATAGATGTTCGTGAAGTATGCATCATTTTGAACATAGTTAGTGTTGTGAGAAATGTGTGTCTGAAAAATTTGAACTTGTAGGCATGCGGTCTTTGCTATGAACTACATGTTCTCTATTTTGCAGCAAGTACAGGGAAAAGTAGAACTGCAGTAGAAAAACTGGGAAAACCTTCCTGAAGTTACACATGGAAAATAATGAGGCAGGAAGAACTGGGTCAAGAAACAAAAAACTTTTTTTCAGTTTATCCCAACCAGTCCAGCTTAAATCAAAGATTGGGAAGGAGAGAAGGAAAAAGCACATTAACTCAAGTTCAACTCAAGCCACATGTTTTATGTTGCAGAGATAGGTATATATACTGTGGCAAGTCCTACAGTCGGTGTAAACCTTTTAATTTGTTTAGGACATGGATCCTGACAAGGTTTAAAGAGATAGAATAATTTTTCATTTTCAGTTCAGTGCCATAAGGAAGATATCAGTGCGTGATGCCTGAAAAAATTGAAAGTGGCAGCAAGCTGGCACCTGATCAAGCAGTTACATCTAAGTAGACACAGAATTAAAGCTGAAATCAGACTTTAGAGAACATATCCAACATGTTCACCCGCATTGAAAGAGACAAAGCCACTGAAACACTTAACACAACCCAGTAATTCTCTAAAATAGTATTAATTATAAAAGTCAGACATGAAGTCTTATAAAACAAATGATACAACCTATGCCCAGTGCAGGTCAGATCATTGATAAAGTCAGTTACATAAAGTCAGGAGAATGCAGGTATATAGCGGTAGCTCCTTTCCCAGTGAGAGAGAGAGTTTTGGATGTCTTTCTGTGGTCCTTTCTATACTGCTCATCTCTAGCAATATTACAAAAATGCCAACCTTTCATCCATTTTTTGCATGCTATTTTGAAAGGTCCAAATGACCTCGTGGCCGTTCTAGGATGTTGGTGGTTCTAGTGTTCACACTTTTTTGTTTGCAAAATAATTCCATGTTTTCACAGTCTGCAGTATTAATGTACATTGTTGAAAATACTAAAGAAAAAACACCGAAAAAAGTGAGACTGTCCAAACATTTGACTCATAGTGCAATATACAGTATATGTTTCATCAAAGTTGGTGGATAATTAATTGAACAGGATGTTTGCTGTAGGTTTATCTGAGGATTAATGAAGGTGAGACACTTAGAATGTAAGAGAGAGCTTCAGTCTTCAATGATGTTTTTCAAGATAATTACAAGCTCAATTTCAAATTGAACCCTTTGAACTGTCAGCTGGAGTTGCATGGACTTACCCCACTGCCTTCTCCTTCACACAGACTTAATTCCTTGAATGTAGAGTTAGATTTTTGGCTGGTGTTCTGCAACTGGCTGATGCACTGTGTGATGCTGGCAAGTTTCAAGTCAGCCTTCTCTGCATGGAGATCTGTTGACAGAAACATCCATCATCACAAGCAAATATCAAAACCTTTATTGCAATATGCTGCATAAAAACATGTTTACAGATATTTTCAGAAGCATGCCATGTTGATGTGCAAAATTTATATAGGTCAAGTTAAACTAATCAGTTGAGGTGTAATTAACTGTTAACTAGCCATGCCTAAGTAAAGTCTTTAAGTAAAGCTCTGCAGGAGGACTTTACTTGTTCTGTAGTCAACACAGCCTATAGACAGACAGACACTTTATTGATCCCAAAAACGGAAATTCACAAATGGCTGCGAACTGTGTTCCCGAATTAAAATCTGGTGCCTCTAGCTTAGGTAGGTTTGATACCGTGGGTCAAAATAAGTGTATTATTTATTAATGCCATGAACTAATGAATATGTAAATTAGGAGGTGGTTGCCATAGTAACCCTTCCCTCTACCCTGACTACCCATGTGCTAAATTTGACTGGTTTGGGGATACAGAGCTGAAATTTTGAGCGGATACACTTAAGTACAAATGGAGCTCAACAAAAACGTGTAAATGTACATTATAAATTGCCATAATATTGTTATGTACTGTCTCTTTCATCATCAAAATTACTGTATTTTTCGGACCTTAAGGTGCACTGGATTATAAGGAACATTACTCAATGCGAAAGTTAGATAAGTCAAACTATTCAACTCATTCACAATACCATAACTCTCAACATTGTTCAGTTGTAACACATGAAATACAAAACAATACAGTACATTCACTTTTTGGGTTCGTTCGGCTCCCACGTGTTCATCAGGTTCTTCGTGTTTGGTGTCTTTGTTTGGCAGTTCGGTGGTTTCGGCGTTGGGCGGGTCCAGATTCCTCTCGCCATTGTCCGGCTCGGTCGTGTTGCTTGACTGGACTGGGTTATTCCTTTTCAGTGTCTTTTGTTTTGCTTTTCTGCATGTTCAGCATTGCGCGGGTCCGGCAAATGAAGTGGGTCATTTGGAGTTCTTTGGTTTGTTATCCGCCCGAAGTTTATGCCTCTGGTCGGTGTGTGAAACAGATCAGCCAGAGGCAACATGTCCGGACATGTTAAAGTGAACAGGACTCGTAGGACCTCACCGTATCACTCCACGAGTGATACAGTCCACAAGTGATGCAGCAAAAGTCATAGTAAAGTATTCTGACAGATTTTTGAGCGCTGTGTGCCACATATGGTAAAATTGGTTCGAGGTTAGTAAGCACAAACCAGAATAAATCCATACATAAGGCGCACAACATTATAAGGCGCAATGTTGATTTTTGAGAGAAGTAAAGTATTTTATGTGTGCCTTACAGTCCAGAAAATACTGCATGCTGAATTAACTGTACTTTGCTGGAATGTCAGAACATAAACCAATCTAATACCAATGTCTTTATGCATGTCGTTGAACACAAGTAATGTGTTCAAAATCACAAGAAATCAAGACACATGAAAAAAGCAACAGAATGGTACCAATCAAACCCATGACTGTTATTTTATGTCATCATTGTTTTGTCATCTTTTATATTGGGTTTGTATTGTAACATCTTCAGTATAATTTTCATCTTGTTACAAATTTTGCAGTTTTTTTCATGTTTTTGGACATGATTACAGACATTACATGTTAACACACAGAAATTGATTATCGCGAGAAGGGCAATTTTTAGTGCTTATATAAGGCACACTGTTAACTGATCAAACTGAACTCGCTTTCCCTTCTTTCTAATTAGAACAAAACAAAATGAATTAATTGCAGTTGAGATTTAATAAGATGATAGAGAAGAAAATGTATTTTCAGCTGTTCTGTTCACACATCTGTACTTTTGTCTCATATCATCTAATCAGCAAAAATATCTATGCTTGCTAATATTATTGAGGATATTAAAAGGTAGATCTCAAATTAATTTGCCACCTTTATGCTTCGTATCTGTATTTATATCATAGAATAGCAAGATTACCATGCAACTATTAAAATATGAAACTCATTTTGCACCATCACCTGCCAGGTAATTAACAAAAGCCCGTAGATATTCATTTTGCATTTACCATACCTAATAAGGACATACCCTGAGGTGTAAGAAAGGAGTCCTCTAAAATGATTGTTTAAAAAACAAAACTCATGCTTGATTACATTCATGAAAATGATGATGAAACTACACTGCCAGACAAAAGTTTGAGCACACCTTCTCCAGTGTTTTTTCTTTATTATTATTGTCAACATTATACTGTACATTAATACAGAAGACATCCAAACTATGAAAGAACACTATGGAAGAATACACATGGAATTATCTGGTAAAAAAAAATACTGTTAAACAAATTTAGATTGTCCACAGCAGCCACATTTACCTTTGATGACAGCTTTGCACACTCATAACATGGATGAACAGTGATGGTTTTGGTGACTGCAATTGGGGACACATTCATAGTTATTGAGATTTTTCAGGCTGACTGATCTGTATTTGTTAAAGTTAAGATGGGATGTCTTTTAACTGTTTCTTGCCATGATATGGATTTGTGCAGTACTTGTAGTAGAACTAATAGGGCTACTAACTCTGTACCCACCCTTCCTCTGCACAAGACAACTGATGGTCTGAAGCACATTAAGATGGTAAGAAATGGCATAAATTAACTTGAGGCACACCTTAGTTTAGTTTATTCATACTTCATGAACATGAAATATGGTACATACACAGTAAATATTTTCACTATGACTGTGAAATGGTATATTATATTGCATTTCTGCAAAAAAAAAGATGTTTTTTTATAGCTGTAAAATAGTTATTGAGGGGTGGATTGAGTCAGATGGAAGCACTACTGAAGGCACTGGTCTGTATATATTAGTGGAGCGTACTGGCTTACTGAGGTGGTAAAACTTCACCAAGTATTATCAAACAGAGTCATATATATTGTGGAAACACTTACAGTACCCACAACTACAGTTGAGCATATCTCAGGTAAAACTAAGCTCCACGTAATAAGTGGAAGAAACGAAGGTCCAACTCAGATGGCGAGTCGAGTTACCATCGTGACCAGGCAATCAAACCCCAACTTGGCAGAGATTTGTTGAATTACTGTATTTGCCATAATATCTTAGTAACAGAGCAAAAAGTTACAAATGGACCGCCTGAACACTTATTTGAGGATCCAAATAAAATGACTGAGACCATTATGAGTCATGACAAAACTGTATGCACTGTACTGTAACGGACATGGTATTGACCAAATGTCCCTTAAATACAATAACAAACAAACAAACATATAGCGACAAACAAGAGAAAATCACAGCATTCTGGTTACATTTGATTAGTAGGTACAGTTAAGATATGTATGCAACACCAAATGGAAAAAAATAAACAACATATAAAAGAAATAATATCGAAGCACCAATCAACTCATCCATAAGAAAAGCTAAAAATAAAGGAAAAAACCACTGGTAGTGTACACGCAGCTCAGCAAGCAGTAACAGTACAAAGGTATTTCTGAAAGCTCAGGGTAACTTATGAATGAATGTGCACCGAAAGCATGATCTCTTAAGCATTTAAATATATGCCAAAAATTGGTTGCATTCTTAATGACTATAATTTGCTAGTTTAGTATGTGTAATGGCCACCTACAGCACCTACTTAACCTATTTATATATTATATTTATGTGTTTTTGGAAAAAATTATATCCAGCATGACTTTGTACAAAATCATTTTCCCCTTTCTTTGTTCCAAATCATATACATGTATATTTTGAATTGGCTGTTTTAAATACCAGCATAAACCATACTATTCCAGCCAAAAGCACCATGTCGACACCTGTAGATACCCTCTGTCATACTGGACCTACAGTGCGTGATTGCTACGATATTTTCTTCAGCTGCAACAATCAACACTTTTCCCTGCAGTTCGGTATGTACAAGCACAGGGGACACATCCCTACCAAGGCATTTACAATTCAGACTCTCCCATCAGTCTCTCACACCACTTTGCACCATAGTGAGTGCAATTTCCTTCAGGATTTTCCAGCGTTTTCACTCCTGTGCTTAAGTATAAATTTGGCATCACAGGGGCAAATAATATACTTTTTGTTCCACTCCACATTTTTATTCCCATAGATTTGTGTTGAACTTCTCCCTAAGAGTAATAGAAAATCATGTTATGGAGGGAAAAAAGGAATCTTTTTTTTATGTGTGACAAATGTTCTGGTGGTATATCTTCAGGGAATCTGTGGCAAATAGAACACTTTGATGTTGGTTATGACATTGACTGACAGGTGTATGGCATACTTGTCCATCATGCATCTGTCAATTGCTCACCTGCCAAATTAGACTTGGGAGCTTGTTTTTCTAAGCAGATATTGAGCAACTGCTTGATGAGGCACAGTGTTTTACCAAGTCAGCTCACCCATGACTCCTCCTCAGAATGCACCCCTTTAAAACTAGCACACAAAATGGTCTGAGGCAAAATGGAACTGTTCTTTTTTCATTTATTTTTTTTAATTGATGTTTGGCATTTGACACTTTCCAACAATATGCATTCCAAACACTACACATAGATCTCACTCACATTTGTCATGGCACTTATCCTCCCAGCTGTGCAGTAAAAGATCAAATGCACTTACAATATGGAATGAAAGAAGCAAAATAATATGTAATAAAATAGAAAAAAAAAAAAAAATAAATATTTAAAGCCAGGGACATTTTTAACAAATTATTCAGTGATATGTGAAAACAAAATCTGGTCTAAGAGCCTCCACAAAATTGACTTAGTCTTCGAAGTCAGAGGCAAACTCTTCCAGTCTGTGGTTAACATTTGCTGTTATCTTCTCTATTCTATTCTATTCTATTCTATTCTATTCTATTCTATTCTATTCTATTTCATTTGTATAGCGCCAATCATAATCACTGATTATCTCTAGGCGCTTCACAATTTGAGGCTGAGACCTCACAACTATGGCATACAATTAACCTAGTACAGTACATGTTTTTTAGTTATGGGAGGAAGCCACATTTGGAAATGTCCATTGTAATTTCAGTCCATGTGTTTAGTGCTGGACTGGATGTGATCATTGTTTGGATATTCAGCTGGTTGGGTCCAAGCTCATTGCAAATCATTGATCATTGCAAATCATTGTATTCTGTTTTTATTTATGTTTTACACAATGTCCCAACTGCACTGGAGTTGGGGTTGTACATCAAGTCCAACAAGGAGGAGGAGGAGGAGGATTTACATCAAAATGTATATATTTTTTCTAATTTAAACTTGTGTAACTAAAGGAAATTACACCTGCTGTGCAGAACTTAACAGAACCTCTGTAATGTTCTGCTGAGATGTTTCTACTTTTTTACACTTGGTTCATTGTTTTCATTGTTTTCATCAGTAACGAATGTAATTTGTTTCAAAATGTGTAAAGACTTATACTTTTGCATTTAAATTGGCTTAGAAGCAGTAAATACTAAAGAAGTTGACAGTGACATGGGTCAAATGTAACATAAGATTTCATCACTTTTTCCTTGATATTTGAGTTATTGTGCGTTAATTGCGTTAAAAGTTTTAATTTAATTAATCATCCAAATGGATGATTCTGATTAACGCGTTAATTTTGACAGCCCTAATTAATTTGCTTCAGAAATTAAACTGTGCTCCATTTAGCCTGTCATGTCAAATTCACTGGAACGTATAGTCACAATGATGACATCAGTCGTTCTCACCGGTGTGGCCTTGTGACCCGCATGTTCAAATAGTTATCAAACACAAAATAACAAAAAAATGTACAAATAATTAATTAGAATTAAAATATTAAAGTAACATCAAATAAAAAATATACACAAAATGAACAATACAATCCAGACAATGGAGCAAAAGCGTAAACTGTTAACAGAAATGAAGAAGAATAATCAGGAAATGCAACAAAAACAAATCGGTCCGACTTCACTAGTGAGCTGTTACTATAGCGACATGTCAATCAAACCTCAGCACGGCAGTGATTTGTTGGATTATTTGCTGTAATATCTTAAAAATGGAGCAAAAAGTTAAAGTTGGACCATCATGTTACTTATTAGAGGGTCCAAATAAAACATTTGAGACCATGATGACCCATGAAAAAATGTATTGGCTTAGTATTTTCAGATAAAATCACATGTATCTACCGTATTTTCCGGACTATAAGGCGCATCTAAAAGCCGTCAATTTTGTCCAAATATGACACTGCGCCTTATAAT
>JAQQAE010023199.1:0-10093 GCA_029823295.1 Pseudamia nigra
AGATTAATTGGTTTTACATGTATTCCTATGGAAAAAGTCTCTTCGGATAACGAGAAATTCGGATACCGAGCGTGACGGATTAAACTCGGATTAAACTCGTTGTCCAAGGTACCACTGTACTTAGTTTTACTCAGGTTGGTTTTAAACTCATGATTTCTAGTTTATTTCATAACTCTGCTTATTTTTCTTCATTTTATGTATTACAGTATAGTCATTCTTGTTCATTTTCTTGATTATTTTGTTCATTTTCTTATCATTTGTATCAGTTTTGTCATCATTTTTGTTCATTATTTATTTTATTTTTCCTTCTTTGTGATTTAGTGTTTATTTTATTCATTTTCATTTTTAACATGTTTTTCATCATTGCACAAAGCCACTGGGGAGGGGCTAAAGAGCCACATGTGGCCCTGGAGCCGCAGGCTGCAGACCCCATATTTAATAGAATCACATATATGGTGCAAATACAGCTTGAAGTGTTAAAATATGGGACTTTAAAGGCATGAAATCTTTAATATTCACTTCAAGTACAGAGAATGGTCTGTAAATAAATGATGTGGCATGTGATGTGGTGTGTTTTGTAACCTTCAGATAACAGTAAACACATATGTCACAGTCTGGTGGTGCAGAATGTGAATGAATCCAGGGAACCAGGGCATTGACCTCACATTAAAACTCTACCTTGACAGACAAACGAGGCGGGAGACTCTCCGGGGTGAACACGAGCCGTGAGGAACACCAGCTTCTTCTCCCTCTCTTGGCTCAGGTGATCTGGAGGTAGAAGAAAACAACATAAAAATCATTTTTGTAAATTGGCGTCAAAATTAGGTTTAAACAAAAAGTACGTATAAGTCCTAGATGAGGGAATGGGTCAAAATCTGAGCTGACCTGGCTGTCTATTTTGAGGTAGACGCATAAATCAAACATCAAACCACCATCCGCTACAGAATACTCAACAGGCTGTGTGAATTATACATCTGTCCAGGTCAGATACAGGTGTGACCTGACACAGGGCTCCTTTGACTTAAGTCTTGAGGTTTGACACTTCTCTCCTCTGTACTAGCTCTGCTTTGGAGAAGACAGTAGACAAACACTTTCCTGATCATTTTACTGGCACATTTCTGCATTAATACAGGGTAATAAAAACACCCTTTCATACACAAAACCTCATTGACATCAAAGCAAAATGTCTTGTAATCTTGCCCTGAAACATTTTAGAGTCTTGACTTCCTGCTTTTGAATCACTGAGTTACAACCCGACACCAAAAAAGTCCAGCCAGATGGAAAATTTTACTCAGAAATATACTGAATTTCATTGTTAACACAAGCAATTCCATTTTTTCCCAGTCAACTTTCTTTTAACTTGAAAATATACAGCCAGTTTTTTATTTTAGGTCTGCAACATATTCTAAAAAAGATGTTAAAATGAAAACAATGTTTGTGAAAAAATTAGATTCCACAGAGATTTTGAGTCTCTCGAGTGATACATGAGTAACAGGTCTTGTATAGGAATGATCTGGCCCCGTCCAGAGCTAATAGATATGCTGTGATGTAAAGTTTCCATTGTGCACTCTGAGCATAAAATATTTTGATTCTTTTCTGAACCATAGTCTGTGAAAAATTCACATACCTTCCTATCCTCCTTTGAGAACCTTATTTGTAAACGTCTCAACAAGTTTCTCATATATTTAATAAAAAAACAGCAATCCAGTCTTGCTCCTGAAAGTTTAAACCTCTTTCTGGATGCTCCTTTTGTACCAAATCATGTTTAAAATCTTCTTTTCATATCAACAAAATTTTTTTAATATATAATTTAAACTCATTTTTAGCCCAAAATTGCCCTGACTGAACTTTTTTGGAACATGTTATACACACAACATTGACAATTCACTATATATTTTCAAACAAAATGTGACTGGGCTGAACTGGATAGGAGGGAATCTGGATAGTTCACACCTCACGATGCACAATAAAAGTAAAAGACTGAATGGAAGTGGATGTTTCACAGCTTGTAATGCTCAGAGTAGGCAACTTAAACCTGGAAATGTCGAATCTCTGAACCATGGACAAAACCAAATCCACTATGCACTCAGCATCACGTACTGTGATTCTATATTCTAAACCTTTATTTTTCTCCTTTAAGAACCTCATTTATAAACATTTCATTATGTTTCCTCAAAGATTTGCTTTGCTCCTGAAGAACTAAATCTCTCCGTGGATGCTCCTTTCACACCAAGTCATGTTTAAAACCTCTGTTTTTGAATGATTTTAACTCATTTCAGTTGCCTTTTTGGAACATGTTGCACACCCAACATTGAGAAGAGGCTTTATTTTTTCACACAAAATAATGTGACTGGATTAAAGTGCATAGGGAAGTGAGGAATTTCACATGCTACAATGCATAACAGAACTAAAAGATTTGATGGAACTGGATATATCACAGCTTGTAATGCTCAGAGTAGGCAACTTAAACGTAGCATTGTTGAATCTCTGAGCCCTGGACAAGACCAAATCATTTATAAAGAGACCCTGTCATTCATAGATAACTGAAACACATGGAGACACTCAGGATAACTGTGGAAAACCTTTGTCAAGCTCTAACATCCAGAGCTACAGTCACAAATACCAGGTTTAGACAAATGTTACAGACCAAAAGTGAAACTGCTGTAGAGCTTGTGTTTGTAACCTTAGCTCTGGATGTTACATCAGCTGTTTCAAATCACTATCTTTTCAAATAATTTTAATTCACATTTTACCCTAATTTTACTCCTGGTTGAACCTTTTCAAGTTAGGGTAGTGTATTTGAAGCAAAGAGCACAAAGATGTCCAAATAGTCAAATTTAGGTTATACATTCTCTGGTAACTTTATTAGGTAGACTTGTTAACACACATATCTAATGATCAAATCACATGGCAGCGATCAATACATTTAGGCATGTAGACAGAGTCAAGATGACCTGCTGAAGTTTAAGTATTCAGTAAGGTGATTTATGGTTACAATTGAGTAATGCAGAAGAGCATCTGTGTATGTACAACATGTTAAACCTTGAAGCAGATGGACAACAGCAGCAGCAGATCACACATGGTGACACTCCTGTCAGTTAAAAACAGAAAACTAAGGCTACAGTTCACATGGCCTCAGTAAAAGTGGCCAATAGAATGCTGGAAAATGTTGTTGGGTCCAGTGATTCTGGATTTCCACTGTGATTTGAATATTATGGTAATGACTGACATAAGCAACATGAAAGTATGGATCCATCCTACCTTGTATCAACTCTTCAGGCTGCAGGTAGTGACACATTTTGGGACCTTTAATCCTACCTGTCCATTGTTTAAACACCACAGCCTATGTGACCATGTCCATCCCTTTACGACCACATCTTATGATAGATTCCTAATAAACTGACCAGTGTATGTAAGAGTAAACCTATCATGTTTTCCTTTGAAGATGCTTCTTTTACATTTCACTGACAAGACATAAATATAAAAGTCAGAAAACAAACCAGGTCAGAACCACAAAGGTCAGAGTTTTGCTGTTTCTCTTTGTCCAGTGTTTCTCTTCTAATCTGCTGCTGCTAATGGATGAAAGTGATTGTGTGCCTCATTGTTATACACAAACTTAATATCTTATCGATCCTTCCACCACTTCTGCTGAGCTGAGAAAATGCTAATTAGCAACAGGCTATGCACCTTTCCTTCTACTTAATTCCAATTTAGCCTCAGTGTGTGTGCATGTGTGAGTATGTGTGTGTGTGTGTGTGGGGGTGTGTGTGTGTGTGTGTGTGTGTGTGTGTGTACATGTGAATCAGTTTGAGTGGTTAGAGGTCGTAAACACACACAAAAAGCAGCGTTGTTCCATTTAAGTACTCTGCCTCTGATTTTATTTCACGTTTCTCTCCCTCTGCCCTTCACAGAGACAAATGGCTTTGCCATTCAGGAGTCTCCGTGGAGCGGGGTGGGCCGTTTGTTGTAAATGTGAGTGCTTGCGGTTTGGCCGGCCGCTGGGTGCTTGGTGGCTGTGAAATTCCATCACTTAGAAATTCTACTTTGGCCTCAACCCCAGGCCACCGCACACAATCCACTTGACACACACACTTATTTTACAGTACACAGCTCCAATCAGGAGGCAAAAAAAAAGCAGTGACAGATGCACACGGTGGTACCAGATTGAAAATAGTGAAGCATCATACCAAAAATATTATATTCTGAGTAAAATTCAGTTTAATGTACAGTAAATACAAACAGAACTCGAGAAAACATTGTTACTTTACAAATATATAGACTCAAGGAGAAGTAGTACTCTTAAAAATAAGTACTTGTGTAAAAGAGTATCTCATAAGAAACTGCTCCAGTAGTAACATCATGTTATGTCATTTATTTCAGCCTACTATATAACAGGTTATTTATCTACAGGTAATAATAAGATAAAGGGCACATTAACTGTCATTAGTACAGTAGCAGTTCCACAACCAGGTAAATGTTAAAATGCTTCATGTTAATACACTGCTTACTGTCGAGCAACAAGAAAACAACTTACTGACATGCTCAAGATCCATTGTTGTTCCTTATTTTGTCAAATTTTCTTAGTTTAGTTCAATTTTGTTTATTCACTTGATTATTTTAGACATTACCACTCATGTTGTTCATAATTTTGATTTTTTTTTCCGTTGATGGGTTATATCGTTTGAATTTATTCTTTATTAATGTTATTTTAATGATTTCTGCTCATTTTGTTGATTTCCACTGTTTTTGGGTTGTCATAGGCACTGAATCATCTGACTGTGCGGCTTAGTCAGTGTAAAAACGACTGAATGTGTGAGTAGAAGTCCTATTTTCCTTACAAATGTGATGAAGAGTAAGAAGTCTGCAAAACAGCAACTCTCAGAAGTACATTGTTGGGGAAAAGCTACTCATGCACATGTAGAGGTGTTTAATTTATTTCAGTTGACCCAAAAATACACTCAGAAACTCTGGAATCCAAACTAAACAATCCACAAAACTGAGCACTTACTATTTTTACTGGTTAGATTTAAGAATAAAGAATAAATTTATTTTATTCAATTTGATATAAAGGTATAAAATAAAGGCAGATTCTTAATCTGACTCTAACTAAATGAACAAAAATGAACATAAAATGGTCAAAAATGAAAAAAAAATCATGAAAATAATATCCACAGCACAAATAATTAAATAATCAAGACAATGAACAACAATAAACGAGGTAAGAAGTAAACTGATCACAAACACTTTAATGATCCAAAAATGAACAAAATATTCTTTAAAATTAACAAAATATGTATAAACTGGAAATGGAAATAATCAAAAAAGTAAAACAAACAACATGAATGAAATGAACAGAACAATCAACACAAAGTAAGAAAATAATAAAGAAAATTTTAAAAATGCACAAAATTCTAAACAAAGTGAACAAAATAACCAAGATTATTAAGGAAAAAGTGAACAAAATAACCTATGAAATAAAAATAAAATGAACTACAAAGTATAGGAAAATATCCCAGAAAATGAAGAAAAATCTTCAAAATAATGAACACAGTGAGCAAACAGTAACCAAGTAATAAACAAGTCAAGCAAAAAAGTGAACAAACATAATTTAATCGTGACCAAAATGAACAAAATAATTAACAAAATGAACAAAAGGTAACAAGGTAATAAATAATCAAGCAAAAAAACTGGACAAAAGTAATTAAAAAATGACCAAATAATTAAGAAAATGACCAAAATTCTGTATAAAATACAATAAAATGAATCAAATTAAAACGATATGACAAAATATCCCACAAAATGAAGAAACACAAACAAGTCAAACAAAGAAGGAACAAAAATCATTTCAAAATGACTAAAATAAGCAAAATAATTAAGAATATTAACAAAAACTGAACAAAATAATATATAAAATAAAATTAAATGAATCAACAAATTTAAAAGATATGACAAAATATACCACAAAATGAAGAAAAATCTACAAAATAATCAACATAAGGGGAAATATGTAACAGGGTAATAAATTAATTAAGCATAAACTGAACAAAAGTAATTAAAAAAATGACCAAAATGAAGACAATAAGCAATCAAATGAACAAACTCTCCACAAAATGACCAAAAACATGCACAATATGAACAACCTTGCTTGTTGACAGCAGGTCTACACTGGTTATAAGTAGTAATGATGCACAGTGACTTTATGAAGATGCATTTGGTATTAAAATGATGCAAATCCCATGAGTGTTATATATCTGTCCACACTGACTCACTTTACAGCACAATTTCCCCCACCCCCCCCCCCCCCACGTAAAACCAAGAAGGCAGAAAGTCATTAGGCAGACTAGCGGCAGCCGCCAAGGTCCCGCCTGTCCAGGAATTGAACCATCGTGTCCATGCTACATTTAGTCTCAGTGCCACCGTGCCCTTGCTGCTTCATCAAAACTGTCTCTTGCAGTCGACTTACAATGGATCCACTGTTTATCCCATATTGTACCGAGTATGTGTGTGTGTGTGTGTGACATACACTATGTCTCCTTAGGGCTCTGGCAAACGCTCCCCAAGTAGTAGTTGTGTTTATGTGTGTATATGTGTGCTTTCCTTTGGATGAGGCCAGGCCCAGTCAGGCACCGTAACACAAAATTAAGCACTGCAATTCCCTAGACCCCAGGGTGTAGGTTTGGTTTGAACACTGACAGGGGTAGGGTGGGGGGTGAAGTGGCATCTCTGGACCCTCCTGGAAGTTTTCAGCATTGAACATGACACATTGACCTTCATTTCCTGTGTCTCTGGTGACTTGTTAAGGTGTTTATTGGTGGCTTTTTATGCATCTGTGTACAAAAAGGATCAAGAAATGAACAAAAGAATGAAGAAAAGTAATTAAAAGAGCATCAACATGAACCAAAATGAGCAGAATAATCATATACTGAACAAGATTAGTGACAAAAACAGGAAAATAATCAAAATAATTAACAAAAGAGTGAAAAAAATGGACCAAATATTTTACAAAAATCAATAAGAACCAAATAAGCAATAAAATGAGCAAAACATTAGCAAAAATAATGAGATTAAAACAAAAAAGCAAACTACTCAAAACAACTTTCAAAATAGTGTAAGAAAATCAACCAAATAAGTAAAAAAATTAAGAAAATGAATTAAATAATCATCTAAATCTACAAAAATTAGTATAATAATAAAGACAAAAAAATAAAAGTTGTCAAATAGCTGTCAAAATCAGCCAAATTGGCAGCAAAATAATCAAGAGAAAGAACAAAAAAGTAACAGAATAAAAAATAACAAGAAAATCAACAAGATAATGAACAAAATTCATAATGATTTGCAAAATGATGAAAAGAATGAACTAAATAAACAGGAGAATGAATTTAAAAAAGCATCAAAATGAACAACAAGGAGCACAATAATAAAAAACCCAAAAAACCAAACAAAAATAGGAATAATCAAGACCATTATCACAATAGTTACCAAAATGAGGCAAGTAAACAACAAAATGAACAAAAATTAGGTGGATCGTCAAGAAAAAGAATACACTAAGCAACAGAATCAACAATAATTTGTAAAATAGTCACACAAATGATGAAGGGAAGAGACTAAATCAACAAAAGTGAGAAAAACAATGGAAAAAAATAACCAAATAAGCAACAAAATGGACAAAACATACTCAGGAGAATGAAAAAAGCAAGTAAAAAATTAACCAAAATGCGCAAAACAATCAAAAAATGAGCTAAATAAACAATAAAATTAGTACAATAATCAAAAAATTGACTAAATAGGCAACAAAATGAACAAAAATGAGCAAAATTGGGGGACAGGTGCACATTTTACTAATAATAACCATGAAATTAACAAGATAAGAAATAAAATGTACAAAATGAGCCACATAATCAAGAAAACAAGCCAAAGAAGCAACACAATTTAAAAAAATGAGAAAATAATAAATAACAATTCATAGACTAATCAAGAAAACGAGCTATAAAATGAACCAAAAATAAGAAAATGAAAAAAAAGAAAATTAACCAAAAGACAACAAAAAATTGCAATATGATCAAAAAATTAACCAAATAAGCAACAAAATTGAGCAAATAACTTATTTCAATGTATTATCAATGACCACAATGCACAAAACAATCTAAAAAAAGCATCAAATCTGAACTAAAAACAGGGGGTTCGGAGACAAAAAAGTTGCACTGTTTTATTCAAGGACATGAATGCATGAATCTCCACCTATACAACCTGATTCTCATATAGCAGGGAGTCTGCTATATGAGAATCAGGTTGAGGTCATGTCATGTAGTGTCCTGCAGTGGCGTCTCCTGATCTCTAGGTGTCAGTAGAGATCAACAGGCAGGAGCAATAGCAGACGGAGACAAACAGATAAAAAGAGAAACGGGAAAGAGAACATGGGTTTTGGCTGAAAGGTGTTTCTGAAGTAACACCACAATGATCTAGCTCTCCTCCCCAGGAAACATTTCTTCTCTTTATGTTGACACTTTTGAGAAATTGTAGCCGAAGAAAAGAAAACAATGCTTCAGCAATAATTGCCCTCCACGAGGAGAGGGGAGGCAAACAATGTCAAAGTCACGCCGAAAGAAATTAACAGTGAAGCGCCGGCAACATGGCTGACAGTTCATTTTATAGAAAGAGCAAAAAGTGAACACAAATAATTGTCCGTATAGAACGGGTTTGGATTTCAGATGGAGCCTTAAGGTATCGACTTGTGTTTATTGTGTTTAGTGAGTCTAATACCTGTCAGGTTTAAAGTGATAAATCAGACAATAAGTTGAAACTGTGCTCATTTTGACCATGAGCAGCAGCATTAGTCCTGGTGATGCCTTAATATGGTTTATATTTCTCAAATAAAGTCCAATAAACCAGCAGAAATGCACATTTAATATCTTTTTTTGCAAAATAAATTAGAGTTAACTGATGACAAAAGGGTCACAGAATACATGTGGCTAAAAAATGAAAGGTCCTGTGCTGCCAAAATCCATCTTTGCTGGGTTTTGAGGTTTATATAGAGTCTGTGATGTAAAATAAAAGCTGTAAAAATATGACCTTGCTTAGTGTGGTCAACCCCGAGAAATCCACACAAGATGGAGACATTTTGAATTTATGTAAAATGTGACAAATGAGAATCAATCATAGTCCAGCTAAAATGCATTAGTTCCGCCTTCATGACCTACTAGAAATATAGCACATTGTACAAACTATATTGGAACATGGGTTGTGTTTTATTGGGTACACTCATAGACTGTATATATTAGTGAACAAAGTGACCGTAACATCACCCACTGGTTTCTGAACAGATGTTTTGAGGCCAATCGGGTTGTCACTTCCTGGATGACATTTTGGAGCCAAAAACAGGATGTACTGTAAGTACAGTGGTACCCCATCATGCGAGCGCATCATCAAATGAATTTTTCATGACACTAGTAAGACTTTGGGCAAAATTTTGTCCCATCATGCGTCTAAAAACTCATGTTATGATTTAAATGGTCTCGGCTTCTTCCAGTTTTTCTCGGCTTCTCTCAGGGCAGTGCCACTGGAAATTGTGGGGGCACTCTAGTGCAGTACAGCGGAAGTGGCCCCAGATAAACAGAAGAAGAAGAAAAAGAACAGAACGAAACATAAACACAGAAATATTAACAGAAATGGCTCAACTTTTTGAGGAAAGGCTGTACCATAGACTGTATACATTAGTGTATACAGTCTTGTACAACATCTTAGAGACAAAAACAGGATGCAACCATATTTGTACAAACAGCGGGGGTGCAAAAGGAACGAACAGGAAGCTTTAGTTAGCTTCCTGCTAGCCTTCGGACACACTAAAACTTCACCAAGCAGTGCTAAACAAAATCATATTACAGTGTTGTTAGTGTAAAGACTTACCCACAACTGCAGTCGAGTGTATCTATGTCCATATTAAATAAATAGAAGATACAAAGGTCCGACTCGGCTGGGAGACTAGTTACTGTAGCAACATGTAATCGCACTGCAATGATATTCAATTCAATTCAATCTTTATTTGTATAGCGCCAATCATAATCGCCGATTATCTCTAGGCACTTCACAATTCGAG
>JAQQAE010023200.1:0-10093 GCA_029823295.1 Pseudamia nigra
AATTGTAACCTTAAAAACAGCCTGAAAACCAATTCTGATTCTGTAAAACCTGTATCAGATAGAAAAATACCAATTGGCATCAAAAAAGTATAGTATTATGTCCATCATTTAAACTTTGAACCATGTCCATGTTTTAGTGTAATGAAGCTGTGTGGATCTAAATTGAGTGAGTTTTGTGACTCTTTTGACAGCTTCCCATTGAAAATACAAGGGAAAATTTTACCAGTTTTTTGCAATAAACAAAAATGACTATAGTATCTGTTGGAGCACAATAAATATAGTTTTTATGACATACTCTTTTACTTTTACTCAAATACTTTATGATATGTACTTTATGACAAATGCTTTATACATGTATGAGTACTTCTACTTGAGTCATTAGAATTCTAAGGTACCAGTATTGGTTCACATTGTTTTCCAGGTATAATCTTAGCGGGGTTTTTTAATTCTTTTGGTCAGACAGTGAAAAGAAAAAGATTTTGTTTCACTTACTTCCTGTAACTTTCCCCTGAAGGGTCACATGATGCTGCTGTGACAAGTGCAGCTGTTCTTGACCAGGTGTGCCAGACAGCAGAAGACGACTTTGCCCCAAAAGTTCAATGAGTAGCTTGAAAGAGTACAAAGGTAAGTGCTGAACTGCCAGGGGTTAAAACAAGGTCACCCACAAAACTGAAAAATAAAATACATTTAAGAATTATACAAGAAAGGGGTTAATGATGTAAAGCTGTTGATCAAGCCTTGAAAGTTGGTGCAACTTATCCCTACAGCGGTCCTGAGTTTGCTTGACTATTTAAAACCCCCTTTTCCCTCTATCTGTACAAACCAATAGTTGGAACACAACGTGGTACCATACCCTCCTGAGCATTATATGAACAGTACTGTACTGCACAAAGCATTGTGTTGCTTTAAAAACAGTGACAAAAAGGAATAAAAACAATGGAAGAGAGACAGACCATCATAACAGTTAAAAGCATAGGTCATTTCTACTGAAATTGCAAGGAAAGTCAAGTTGTCAGTGAGAAGAGTTTCCTTCACCGTCAAAAGGCACTCAGGAACTGGAAAGTCAGACAGGAAGAGGTCTGACGGACCCAAAGCCACCATCTTGCCATCTTTGGGTTTGTCAGACTTCTTCCTGTCAGTTTCCACCCATTTTTGGCTGTTTGTTCTCTTCCCCTTAGTTAGCAATATATACTGAATATACTGAAAAATACACTGATTATTTATACTTGAAAATAGTGAAAAAGGTGAAAATTGATTTGCATATGCTGTGTCTACTGTTCAGACAATGACATAAAATGAGAAATAAAAAAGATGCATGTTCTAGACCCTCTAATGATATTACAAAAATATTAAATGAGTGTGAATGTTGTCCTAAACAAGCAAGTCAACCATGAATGAATATCCATAGCAAAATTTTGTATTTATTTGATCGATTGTTTAGGGGTGTTTTTCAGTAGTTTTAGTAATTTTGGTTGATTTTACTGAATATTTTGTTGATTCTGTTGATTATTTAGGTCATTATCATTTTTGATTGTTGACTTATTTGGCCATTTTATTGATTATTTTGTTAGTATTTTGCAGTTTGTGGAATCTGAATGTCCCTCAGCAAGAAAACGGTACAGTATGTTTGCAGCAAAAACTATATTTCTGTCTTATTTACTTGTTTATTAATATAATATGCATTTTATTTTGGCAGTGACTGGGACGATCTGGGCATGCTTCACCCCTGGGATCTCTAACCCAAAAATGAAGAGGTCACATAAAGAAAAATTGTTTTGTATTAATAAAAGCATGCCTCTTAAGAGTTTTTAATGATTGAAATGGAAAATTAAAGATGTGGTGATCCACTTCAGAAATGTAGTGCCATTTGAAGCATATTCTGTATGTAAATGTAAAAGATATGATGTGTAATAATGAACAATGAATCAACAATAATCAAGAAAATCTAATTAAATGTCCCTTGAATTGTATTTCCTTTCCAGGTACAAAATAACAAAGTAACAAAATACGCCCTAAAACAAAAACAACATGAAAAAAATAATGAAAACATGAGCATAACACAGACAAATTTCCACAAAACAAACAAAAAAAGAACATGAAATGAACTAAAACAAATAAAATGAAAATTAACAAAATATCAGCAACTTTAACAAAAATTAACAGAAAATTAACAGAAGATGCAAAAAAAAAAACCCCAAAATGGATAAAAATAATGAATAAAATGAACAGAAATAAACCAAACCATCCAGGAAATATTACAGAATGAGCAAAACAATCAGAAAACTGAACATTATCCAAAAAAAAAAAAAATGTAACAAAATTGAACCCCAATTGATCAAAGGAAATGAACAAACCAGTCAGAAAAATTACCAAATCACCACAAAACTGGACATGAAAGGGACAAAGAAGTTCTCTCAAAGTTGCAAAATATCCATAATAATCAACAAAATGTACCAAAAACATTACACAGAGTTAAAAGAAATAAACAAAATAATCAAGACAACAAATCAAAATGAACAAAACAACCAGGCAAGTACTGCCATATCCACAAAATAAAAACAGAGTTCAAACTGATAATTTTTTTTTTTGCGTTTTTTGTGAATATTTACTCGCTTTGAAATGTGTGACGCATTATGCGGCACAAAATATGACAATGGAGACTTTCACACATCAAGTAAGATCGAATTCCACCTGCGAAGCTTCGACAGGTCGTGTCTTCAGTTCCGAAACATTTATTGAAGCAAAAGGTGATGTAACACAATGGTAAACATGACCCTGTCCCAGCTATTCTGGAACATGTTGCAGACATCAACTTCAAAATGAGTGAATATTTATTTTTAAAAAAACAATAAAGTCTGAATATTAAACGTGTTGTGTTTGTCGTGTATTCAGCTGATTATACTGTAGGTTGAAACAGATTTGAAAATCATTGTATTTTGCTTTTATTTAAGTTTTACAGTGACACAACTTTGCTGTTTGTACAAAAATAAACAGACAGAATAAAGACAAGGTCAAGAAAATGAACAAAATGGAAAAAAATAACAAACAAAATGAGCAGAACAATCACAAAAATAAACAAAATGATTATAAAACAATGAAATATGTAAAAAAGGAAAAAATTTCTTCATCTATTACAGTGTAGTAGCACAGAATCAAGTCCTGCATCTGTTCTTCAAGTCTCTACATCCTTATTTTTTTACTATAATTGTAAACCTCACTCAGCCTCATATGACATGGAGAAAAGTTTGGACCTTTCAATCTGTGACGAGGATTTTAAAGACTCCCTCATTGTGTTTTTTTCCCTACTGTCTGACTTGTTGAAATCAAACACTCCTGCTCAGCCTGCACCTGAAATTGTCCTGAATGGGGGGGAGAAAGGGGAGGCCGGGTAGAAATATTATGACATGTAGGCGCTCCAAATGGATTATGTTTCAATATCAGGGAGGACACAGAAACACCGAGGTGGAGGCAGAGGGAGAAGTGCATGTGTTGGATGCAGATGGTTTTAAATTGCTGCCTTTGTTTTCCATCAGGCATGAAGCATTCACTTCCCTTATCTTTCACACAATGCGCGGTGGGCTGATGTTCTGCGTAAATGAACTGTCTGTACATCCCTCACCCTCCGCTCCTCCGCCTTTTCTTGTTTTTCACTCCTCTTCCTCCTCAAGGTTGAGATGCTGCTGCTGCGATGACTGTGAAGCCCGAGCAGCTCAGGCGTCTCCCACTTTCTACACACCCCGATGCCTCTGGGGGGGCAATTACCAATCCTCACATGCAATCCAGGTTGGCCATGCATATGATCCCTTTTGCTTTCACTGCTGTTTCGGGCTGTTTCTTCTGCCTTTTTTTTGTGTTATTAGCGATGACACAGTGTGAGGTATTTGCAGGTAGAGGAGTTAATAGCCCCGCTTCTTACAGAGACACCTGTCTGACTTGAGCAGCTGATTGCATCGGCCTCGAGTCCATTTAACTTTCCAGCAGCACAATATTTTGACTGCATTTCTTTAGGGCTCTGATGTCTCTGTTTTCTGGATGCTGTTTAGGTATCCCAGAAGTCTCAGCATCAAACACGGAGGGGAGAATCTCCCGCTGACACAACCTGATATACTTGATACTACAGCTGGGTGATAGAGTGATAATTATTGTTATCATGATATAGCTCAAGATTCAAGATGATTCAGTGTTAAACCAGC
The DNA here is from genome assembly GCA_029823295.1 of Pseudamia nigra. Taxonomy (NCBI): domain Eukaryota; kingdom Metazoa; phylum Chordata; class Actinopteri; order Kurtiformes; family Apogonidae; genus Pseudamia; species Pseudamia nigra. The sequence continues at coordinate 4,194 of JAQQAE010023200.1, forward strand.
AGTGTGTCATACCTTAGATCAACAACATGTCTTGTTAGATGTGGAACAACAGACCACATAAGACAAACTCGAGGGATTTAGTAACACACCACTCTATTTGTGGTACAAGCTTTTCTCAGTTGATAAAACCAGTTGTACAAATACATGTATGATAATAACCGACATGTGGGGTTTGGTCACATGACTGATTATTGTGAGTAGTCCTGTGTTCAACCAATCTCAAAAGACGACTCCTCTGTCAAACACACCCAACCACAGCTTTGAAGAAAATGGAATCTGGAAGAATAACACGACTGGGGCAACCTGGCTGGGATGCCCCAGTCATCAGAACGCTGGAGGCAGGATGGACCTTCGGAAAAGTTGCCACAGCAGTAAATGTCCATCTCTTCTCAATGGTGCGCTTACACCAGCGTTATTTGTCCAGAAAACAACAGAAGAACAACCACGACCTGGTACCTCAGAAACTAGTTCCACAGGGATCGGTGTTGGGGTATGACCACTTCACCACTAACCAGTGAAGTGGTCATAATGTTGAATAGTGATCATTGCATCCAAATCTAAGGATCTGATTGGATGTTCTACTCTGCAGTGGATAGTATCCCAACAAAAGTGGTCTAAAGATATCCAACCAGATTTCAATCCAATTGAGTATTTGTGAAATGTGTTGGAAAACAGGATAGATTCACAGCTTACAGGGGTTCCGTCCACCGCCAGACCAGGACCAGGACCAGGACCAGGACCACCAAACAAGCCCCACACGTTTGGAGATGCTTAGGCCCAGTTGTCTGACCAGCACAGTGTGGGTCTCATCTAGGTTGTTGTCATTCTTACGCTGTTTTTGTTTGTTTGTTTGTTTCGAAAACATCAACCTCAAAGACAAAATGTAAATTTGCAGCCTGGTGTGTCGTAGCCCGTCGTAACACGATAATTACCACGTCGCCTGTTCCTGTTGATAATGTTACTGCTGCCTGAATTTGCAAAATGTCAGATTCACTGAAGTTTGTTTCATTTGCTGATGATACAAATTTTACAGCAACATTTGAGCCGGATCACTGTAAAAATTAGGATTTTTTTTTCTTATAAAAATGGTTTGATTTAAATAAATTATCACAAAATTCGAACAAAACAACATTTCTGGAGTTTGGTTACGGGAAAATAAAAAACATTAAGATACAAATAGAAGGTGTCAGCACAGAAAAATACATGAAACTAAATGTCAATTGATTGCCTAAAACCATGCAAACCAATTAAAATAAATGTGTTAATCAATCATTCAACCAATCAATCAATCTGTGTTTGGATGATTTTATAAAATTATTCTGTTTATTGATAAGCTTGTTTTGTTACTTCATGGTTATTATATTGTATGTTTTAAAATTTACTTAACTATTCTGTTTAGTTTAGTCATTTTTTTGATAATTTTGTTACTTTTATTCTCATTTTGTAATTTTGTTCAGTTTTTGTTCTTTTTTGTGTCTTTTTTTCATTTTGGTGATCATTGTTGTCAATTTCTGCTCATTTTTTTGCTTTTACTTTTCTCATTTCATTTCAGTTCATCCATGATGTTCATTTACTTGAATATCTTGTTCATTTTTTCATTAAATTGATTATTTGGCCTTTTGTTTTTACTCCTACTCATTGAGCTGTGAGAGTAAACAGTATTCTGCAGACGTTTGCAGTGAGAAAAAGACTCATACAGGCTACATTTTTAACTTTTCTAGGTGATTGTGATGTCATTTATGCGCAGTCTGGACTCTTTGTATGACAGTGCTGTGTGTTTTGTAACTAACGCCGTGTCTAGGACTCGTCACTACGTACTTTATGATCTGGCTTCTTTACGTTTAAGGAGGAAACATCATTAGTATGTCTTCATTTACAAAGGTGTTCATCTCATCTGCGTGATTTTCTGTCACCTGTCAACTCCTCCAAATGGTTTCTCCACAGGGTTCCTAGGTTCTTTGTGGAACTTAGTAGAACTGCTTGTTTCTGTTCTGCACCCTGGTCATGGAACAACCTTCAGAATACACTGCAGCTTAGAGATCTTGTCTCCTTGGATAAATTCAAAAACTGTTAAAAACTGTGTATCTGAAGAGTGTAACTGCCATTCTTAGACTGGATCCTCTTTTGTCTGTGTATCTTCATACAATGTTTGTATTTGTTGTGGATTTCAAACTGTTTGGTGTGTCTTTTTGGCAAGGTCTCCCTCGAAAAAGAGATTATTCTCAAGGGACTTCCTGGTTAAATGATGGTTAAATAAAATAAAACAAGGAAGTACTGTTTATTTTGAAAGACTACCCACCTCTGCTGGCAGGTGAAGCAGTAATAGCGTCAGTTATCTTATTACAATGTCACCTGTGAGTGGGTAGTTTATATGAGGCTGCAAGTGAACGTTTAATTTTTAAAGGTGACGTATTTGAAACAAAACAATTGTGCAGCGCAAGGATGTAAGGAACCGAGACAAGAACCGCATTGCGATGTCAGGATAAATGGGTCAAAGCATCTCCAACATCTGTGGGGCTTGTTTGTTGGTCCTGGTCCTGGACAGAACCCCATGAGGACAACTGGATCTAAATCCAACAGAGTATCTAAGAGAACAAAACGTTCCTCACACATGATGTTGTATAGGTTCCTCCTTTTGATTCCAGAACAGCTCTAACCCAACACTGTAAAAAATCCAACTTGATGTTGCTGAGCTAACTGTAATTATTCAGTTAGTAGAACAATAAATTCTAAGTTACCGTGCAAACTGCACTACATTAGTTGTGTCAACGAAGTTGAATGTGTTTAGGGTTAAAAGTTGGTCTCACTTAATATCTTATGTTGGCAAAATGAACAAATTGTTGTTTCACATTAGTTGAGCCAAAATGTCATTACTGTGCCTGCGCACACATGCGGGGTCTCCCGAGGGATTTTGCAAGGACGCGATCCGCCGTTATTACAAGGCGGTGACTCGAACCCATGGCAAAAGCCAACTTGATTCTACGTTTGACTTCATTTAAATGAATATTTTGCTTATGTGTTCTATTAAAACCCCATAAAATACAGTGAAACACTGCTGTTTGATAGTTATTAACTAACAATTGTTATTGTAACTAACAAACTAATAATGTTAGTTTTAGTTGAACTCACAAAAATTTGTGAGTTCAACTAAAAAACTCATCACAACAGATGCCACATTGTTCTTAAGTTGAAGAGACCAACTAAAAAATTCAAGTTTTGGAAAAGTGATGCTCTAACTTACATTATTTTGTCCATTTTGCAATTAATAATTTATCTTTTTCTGAATGTATTTTCTTCTGTTGGCGAAACAAAAATAAATGAGCCGTGCCAATAAAAGAATCTAAGTTGCGTCAACAAAAGGAAAAAGAAAAAAAAAATTAATTACATGAACAAAATAATGTAAGTTAGAGCATCACTTTTCCGAAACTTGAATTTTTTTATTTGGTCTCTTCAACTTATGAACAATGTGGCATCTGTTGCAATGAAGTTTATATTTTTATTAGTTCAACTAAAACTAACATTGTTAGTTTGTCAGGCTGATTTCACACCTGCCAGTCCGGTCCAGTGGGTCGATCGGACCCACAAGTTGTTACAACGTTTCAATTCTCAACTAGTTGGGTCACATTCACACCAGCGTTTTTCCAAACGAACCAACCACTATGAATGTTGTTTATCCTCCCACTCATGTGGTGGCGCTGTTTACGAAACACTGAGTTTTGGTGACGTCAGTGAGAGCTGATTGGCTCAGCATTTGTCGAGGGAAAAATCCAGCAGACGACAATATCGGATTTAGCTTTATTTGGGAATAATGAATGGTACCATTTTACTTGTTCTTGTGGTGATTTATTATTGTCATCATTTGTTTGTGCAAAAAGCACAAATACTGCTGTTGATCCATGGAAATCGTATTCGGGTCGAAAACACTGTGCGCTTCTGTTTTGTACGGAGAAGACGTATCAAAAGACTCTGACGTAGAGAAGTTTACTAGCTTGAAATGTATGTTACAGTTTGCTACGGAAGCCTCCGTAGAACAAAAAGTGCTACATTACAGACAGCTGGACCGAACCGAGTCCGGTCAGAGTTCGCACCATCAGCGAACCGCACCGGAGTTCGGATGGAGGCGTACCGAACCGTACCAGAAGGTGGTCTCGGTCCAGTTCTTTAGTCCGGACCAAATCAAACTGGTCCGCTTTCACACCAGCCCAAACGAGCCGAACTTGCAGGTGTTCTGGACTCTGGTCCGCTTTAAGCCGACTAAATGCTGCACGTAGGTGTGAAAGCAGCCTTCGTTACAATAATAGCATCAAACAGCAGTGTTTCACTGGATTTTATGGGGTTTTAATATAAGGAATAAGGAAAATATTCGCCTAAATGAAGTCGAGCGTAGGGTCAGGTTGTCTTTTGCCGTGGGTTCGAGTCGGCGGATCGCGTCCTCTCAAAATCCCTCGGGAGACCCCGCATGACCAAGAAGGCTCAGATGTGCATGTGCAGGCGCAGTAATGACATTTTGGCTCAACTAATATGAAACAACAATTTGTTCATTTTGCCAAAACAAAATATTAAGTGAGACCAACCTTTGACCCTCAACACATTCGACTTAGTTGATACAACTAATGCAGTACAGTTTGGATGGAAACTTAGAATTCATTGATCTACTCACTGAATAATTACAGTTAGATCAGCAGCATCAGGTTGGATTTTTCACAGTGTTGCCGACCCTTGGACTGGGACATATGTGTATTAAAAAAAAAAAAAAAAAAACATCAAAAAAGGCACTTTCTTAAAAAACAAATGAAGATGCCTTTGTTGTTCTGGGAGAGTTTCATGGACCTGAAACACAACGTTCTAGTGTGTTTGGGCATCGAGCCTTCGGATCCAACAGGTCACGACCCCTTTTTCTGCCAGTTCTCCACCAATAGGACGCCTCCGCTTGGAATATGACCAAACGAGATTATTGTAAACATGCACATCCTCCAGCGGATGCTTTGTTAACTACAGAAACGAAGCTTTAATCGAATGCAATTCTGAACATTCATGATAGAAGCGTGAATGTTCAAATTTAAATCCTCACTCAGGCCTGGACTCATGAAGACCAGGCCATAATTCATAACCTGAGTATGTTTTTCTAATACAAGTACGTGTGAGAGGAGCCGTTTCACACAATACTTTTCACTCTTAGTGACATTTGAGACTCAGTCTGTATATGTTTTGTATATGTGCATGTATTTACTCCGTTACATTTGACAGCAGCTCAATAATGGGTTGAAATAGGAAAGAAACTTTACAAAATAACCACTTAAATAAATAATAATAATAATAATGATAAAAAAGAAAATCAAATAAATGTAATAAATGAGTAAAAGAATAAACAATTTTTTTAAAGTGTCAATTAAATTTTAAAATGAACATAATAAGCAACAAAATCAGCAACAATGCAGAAAATGAACAAAAAATGAACAATTTTATAAAGTAAACACAGTTTTTTTTCATCAGAAACACAGCAAAATCTTCAAAGTACATGTGAAGAAATACATGAACTTGAGCACCCCCCCCCCACCTCCACTTGTCTGCATGTGCATTCACACTGTCATTTCTCTTTATTATTAAAGTGACTTAATTCTGAGTCATTTGTTCCCTGTTCTGAAGTGTGAACGAAAAATTGAATCACAACAATACTTTCCAGCCGGAAGAAAATACCACACAGGATTCATCATATACCACCACACACACCTGCATCTAAATTTAATTCCACTCGTGCATCCAGTCCACGTTCCTCTGTAAACGCAGTAACATGCCACTTAAAGCACCGTTTGACTTTCCTGTCTGATTGTGGCCGCTGCCCCTTGCGCGTGCGTGCGTGTGCGCGCGCCAGCCGGAGCCCGTCGTGCCAGGCAGCCGGG
>JAQQAE010023201.1:0-10093 GCA_029823295.1 Pseudamia nigra
GCTCGCAAAGGTTGCCGACCCCTGGTCTAGACAGACAACTTCTGGCAAAAATCCTTCTATAAAATTAAAACTATATATACATACATACAAACACAAACACACACACACACACCCCGACACACACACCCCCACACACACACACACACCCCCACACACCCCCCCACACACACACACACACACACACACACACACACACAGTATATGTAATTGACAGGATAATAAAATAAAAAGTGAACAAAGAAAGTGGTGAAATGAACAACAATTAATATAGAAGCAGCATAAAATAAACACAAAGGGAAGAAAATATTTATAAAAAATACAGTATATAATTCACAAAAATCAACAAAAATAACAAAATCCAAAATAAATAAATACAAAACAAACACAATAATCCACTAAATGAATAAAATACACAAAAAATCTGCAAAATAAGACGTTAAAACACCAGCACAATCAAGAAAGTGAACAAGGAAAGTAACAAAATGTTCAAAATCAACAAGGCAAGATGTAAAAAAGAAAAAAAAGGAGCAAAATATTCATAAGATAAAAAAGCAATATTATTTCCAAAGTCAACAAAAATGACCAAATAAAACTAAACCAATAAAAAAGGAACAAAATAATTCACTAAATGATTAAAAATGCACAAACATCTACAGAATAAAAGCAAAAGTTTTCAAGAAGACTGACACAATCAAGAAAGTAACAAAATGAACAGAAAAGGAACAAAATATTCATAAAAAAGAACTCCAACTGTGGGCCTTTCTGAAAGGTGTTTGTGATACCCTGTGATAAGGATTTTAAGGTTTAAGAATATCCACATATTTTAGTCCATGTAGTGTACCTTTACTACAGATGAGTTTGATTGTTAAGTTAAAATGAAGATTGTTTACTGCAGGCCATTTTTTATTTATACAACATAGCTTAATAACGAAAAGGTCAGCGAGACCACTGCCTGTTCGTCTGACCATTGAGTATAAAATGAATCCACAGTATTTGATAACATACAGTTAATCACTCCTGATGGATTTCTCAGCTGTTTCTCCACCAAGCAGAAAAATAGCAGCATAATTACTACAAAATGAGCCTTTTTTGGTGATTTACAGGGGCATTAAAATGTGTCCTCCCAGGATAATCGTGCAATCTCACCAGATCACCTGGCACTTAGGAGAATTCATTTTCCAGCAAAAACATCTGCCAGAATCGTTAAAATACCATAACGTTTGGAGTTAACAATTCCAAAGATCCATGCAAATACTCACAAAACCAAAAAACACTCTTACAAACAGCTGTGGTACAGTGTCTGTTCATTAACATATTTAGATACACACTATGATAGAGTCAGTTTAATAATACGTAGATTTATTTTAATTTCTTTATATTTTATTTTGAAGTTCCAAAAGCTGGAGGTTCAAGCATTTCTCATAAAACAAATTAACCCTTTACCAGTCACGGTGTTGATCTTGAACCGGCTTAGACATTTTGTGACTTACTTCCTACAACTACTTCCTACACCATAATGCTGCAGATGCTGACGCAAATTGAGACTGAAATTTGAAGTAAAAACCATCTCACTGATTCTCGTGTTCTAGACTCTCTGATGATTCTACATGAATGTGAAATGAAGATGAAAATATAGAGTATGTGTGTGTATTATAGTCTTGTGGCCCGGTGTTGCCTCCTTTCTGTGCCAAACCCTTCTCCCAGTGGGTGGTACATGTAAATTAGATTGTGCAAACCCTTTCCAGCGATTGGTGGACGGTCTCCTATGGGAGTAATTGGACCAGTTCCCCAGTGTATCAGCCAATCATGCATTGGAAAACCACACCTCTCTTCTAAAAGGGAAGCTGGTTGTTCAGTCAGCAGCATCTCTCTGGCTGTATTTGAAATGCCCTGTTGCATGCTGTTTTCTGCAGCAATACACTGTGCATTATGTTGTAGGTAAACATTAATGCAGTATGCATCTTTTTCCATAAAAAAAACCTATGCCATCCATTGTGTCTGCCTGTTTCTGTTAGAATCTGGGTCCTAATCAGTCAAGGGTAACAATGCATATTGTATGGTCACCTGTTCATGATGGATCTCATCATGGAAACAGTTTCCTGTCATCTGTTGCCACATATTTATGGAAATGTATGTTGTTTTAAAAGAGGAAAACTGTAAAATGGTTTTATATAAATTAAAGTTTTCATGCTAGGTCCTGTGGTTTGTCCTATTTTAGCCTCAGCTGCTTGTTAGAATGTTTGAACTTGTCTAACTGCAGGAATGTGCTATTGTTCATTGTACATAATCATCGACATGAACATATTACACCATGACAGATCTATGCGTCATGTGCACAACTGATTTGTCTACATTTCCTCAATTATTTCTTCATAATATCCATCCATCATCCTCCGCTTATCCTGGTCAGGGTCATGGGTCAGCAGTCTAAACAGAGAAACCAAGACTTTCCTCTCCCCAGCAACCTCCTCCAGCTCCTCCAAGGAGTTTCCCAGGCATTCCAAGGCCAGCCGAAAGACATAGTCCCTCCAGCATGTCCTGGGTCTGCCCCAGGGCCTCCTCCCAGTTAGAACTAGGTAGTGGAGAGGGTGGGAACATCAGGATAGTCATGTAAAAATACAGTTACCAGAGATAGGCTCCAAAAGGAGCATAACTATGGTTATCAAGAATAAACCTCTCAGCATGATGAGCAGACAAGTTACACACACATTAACAAAGCAAAGTTCAGAGAGTTGTTGTAATGTGAGATAATGACAACAGGGGTGCATACAGTATGTGGCATCAGTCTTGATAAGGAAGTCAGCGTTCTCTCCCGACAGATGTCCAGATTAACTCTCCAAATCAGAGTGTGTAGTGATAAGCGGGGGAAGGGTGAAAGTGGAGCTTCATTCTCTAAACAGCGTCTTCTCCAAGGGGGGTTGTAGCGCTCAGGCCTCTCAAGACTGGCGAAGGGAGCCGAAAAAATAAAAACAAAAGATAAGACAGTCACACTTTCAGAGGCAGAAAAGAATTGAATCTCCTCAGTTGCTCCAATTATATATTTTTGGTACCAAACCTCAAAGACCATTTATGAAGAGACCCCACCACTTCCGTGATGTAACCCACTCTTCGATTTAACTCAGAAATTGTCCCATGTTGTGCTGCCAGTGCTCTTCCCAACTGTTTGATTTGGAGACAAAGCTTTGCTGGGCTTTGAACAGCTCTCTCCATCATCTTTATCAATACACCAGGAAAACACCCAAGTCAATCAGCAGAAATCCTGTTATCATGGTTCTGAATAGATAAATATCCATCACACCCTCAGTGGCCAGCGTCTCAAAAACACATAACTCCCCATGCATCCTCGGATCCTCACATGTTCAGCAGCTGCTGTCCCCTGAGGACCCTCGGGTTCCCCTCGACCCAGACAAGACACAGCAAGCAGGGAAAGCTGGGACGGGAGCAAGATAGAAATGCGCCCGCTCTCTGTGAAAGCCGGAAGAGAAGCTCAGTGTCTCCACATGCACCACGGGTTGTAAAAAATTAAATAATGCACCAGAGTGTCAATAGGAATATCACAAGAGGACGTAATACAACATATTCTTGCTTCAATATTTTCTCCCAGGTAATTCTAATACTGCTCCTAATGCACCTTTTTCATTCTTTCTTGTCTTTTTTCCTCAGATAATGCAAAGGAAACTTTATCGCTGATGCCTTTATCCAAAGCCAGAGAGCGGCTGATGCTTCGAGCCCTGAACCGCTATGGCACAGGTCCAGAAGGCTGTGCCCAGGCCTGGTTAAGTCTGCCTCACAGCATGAGAATCTTCTACCCACACGCATATTGTAGCAGGTCCAACTTTACCTTATAAGAATGTGACTGAATTCAAAAGGCCTGTCATGTCAGTGTAGATCTAATGGGGCTGTTTGCATCTTTTAGAGTGTGGAATGAAGCGGTGGCACACAGGCTGGTGACTCTAGGTCACAGTGTTAGGAAAGGGGACCTGGTACAGGGAGCCAAAAACAAGTTGGAGAACACTGGGGAATCTTATTCAACTCAGGTAAGGAACAAACGGAAACAAGAAACACAAATGTCTGTTAATTCCAATTCGTTGACGACTCCAGGACAATACAGTAAATCTGTTGAGCTGTTAATTTATATATGTAAGGCTTTTTTGCCGTTCATAAAAGCTGTGTTCCTTCAGCCCTCAAATTCTAAAATGATAAAGCTGTAGTCCCCTCCTTTCCTCTTTGGCTTGTTCTGCTTATCTTGGTTAGTACATTTAAGGTGTGCTGTAGCCTAAAGTTTTTGAGTGAGCACATTAGATTTACATTTTAATTATCTATTAAGTGTGCTATTAAGACTTAGCATGTGCAATTTGTCAATCTCAGAATTAGCACTGTAGGCAAGGCTTCCTAAAGCAAGATCAGAATTTGTAGAGAGTATGACTATGACTTTTAGGGGTCAAGACCAAGACTAGTACAGGGCAAAAGCAAGTCAAGAGTGAAGACAGACAAAATACACATTTAGGGTAGTATGGTAGCCACGTTTTTCAAATATTAAGGGTGAAATGATTCCAGTTAACAGAGCAGCAGATTGAGGAAAGAAGAATCAAGAACTGGCTAGACATTTTACACTAAAATAAATACGAAAAATAAATATTTTTAAGCACAGTATTGGTAATATACATAAAGCAAGAAAAGCACAGGAAATTTAGTGATAAAACTGTGATCTATACAGGTCTGAAAATAAAATTCCTCAGTCTGAGACACATTACCGTATTTTCCCGATTAAAAGTCACGTTTTTTTTGCATAGTCTGGCAGGGGGGCGACAAATACAGTACATCGGAGCGACTTGTATTTTGAATAAATTGGACTATAGGGTGTTTGTCACAGTGACAGACGCTAGAGGAGACGAGCCGCAGCGCAGCTCAGGTGCGCACCCACGGCCATGCGCCTGAGCCCCGAACAGATGCGACCTGTTCTGCACAGCGACTAATACACGTTTTTTTCTTCTTCATTATGAATTTTTTGGCTCGTGCGACTAACATACCGGAGCGACTTTTCACCAGGAAAATATGGTAGATCAAGTCAAAATGCGTTGGAGACTGAGACAAAACCAATCTTCAGCTCTACAACTCTACTCGTAGAAGACAAAGACAGCGACTGTAATGAATACAAACTACGATGGTACTTTAAGTCATCCATTGATGATAAATCATTCATACCGCCATACTGGGCATTTTATTGTTATACACATCAGAAAAGCTGGCTCCTGATGACAAAAGAAATGGTACTGGACTTCTGAAAGTTTAAAGCCCATTTCAGCTAGTCAACACTGGCAGCGTAGACATCGAGGTGGCACCAACAAACCAAGGTGTTGGTGTACATTTTTCCTTCAGAGGCTCAGGTCCTTTCATGTCTGCCCTAAGATACTGAAAGTGCAGTGGTCTACTGGGGAGGCAGTATCAGACAGAGATGTAAATCGCCTGGACAGACTGGTTAAAAAAGGCTGGATCAGTGGTTGGAGGGAGGTTGGGCTGTGGTGGACAGGTGCACATAGAGGAAGTTGGAGGACATCAAGGACAACCCAGACCATCCTCTTTATGTCATTCTGTCCCAGGAGAAACTGTAGTGGACGACTAACATCCCTACACTGCTAGACTGTACGTTACAGGAGATCCTTCATCCCCACCACCATCACACTGGTCAACAATACAGCTGATGGCATTTAAGACTTAGAAGACTGAAGACATCATACTGATTTGATCTTTTTTACATATAGCTGGTCAAATGAATTCCCCTTCAATTCAATTCAATTCAGTTTCATATTTTTTTTCCACAGAGACTTGGACAACATATAAACTAGAATAACGGATGCAGGTCAAGGACATTACAGCAGTAAAAGAGTTATTGTAGGACATCATTTAGGAATTGCACTTCTTACCTTTCATTTGGACAAACTGTTTAAGTGTTAGGGCATGTTTCAGTCTTTAAACTCTCTTTTATTTGTTTTTCCAGATTCATGTGGTGACAGAGCAAGAGGAGCAGGAGGGGGTCTACACACTTGGACAGGTATGTACTGTAGAAAAATATAACTTTTATTTTTACTCATTCTGTGGCCCATCACCACTGCTTTTACTGACACCTTTTCAGGTGCTGCTTCCGATGCCAGGAAACTCTGTGAAGTATCCAGAAAATGCCATGGGGACTTGGTACTGGGAGAGACTGGCTGGAGATGGGTTGGAGAACTGCCGCTTCAGAGTTAACAGCTTAAAATTGAATCTGCCAGGCTGCTATCGCCCCCTGCTGGCCTTTCCGCACAATTTCAGCTACTGGCTGCAGAGTTTATCCAGCAGGGATGAGGAAGGACTGGTGATAGTAGACGACAGAGCAGGAAGGATCCAACAGGCAAATGGCACTCCAGCAACAGAGCAGGCTTCAGAATCTGGCTCACTCACTCTCATTTTAAACTTTGATCTGGACTCTTCCTGCTATGCAACTGTGTGTCTCAGAGAGATCATGAAATTTGACCCCTAAAGGTCACACAGGTGGAGGTTTGCACCCTATATGTGTCAAGAAGGCTGGAAAAGGTTTGTCAGGCTTTGTGTATGCGCAGTCTGTGCTAGGCCTGACCACCTGTTGGTTCTCTATGCTCATGAATGCCAACAAATAGTTGACTGAATAAGACTTTCCAAGCTGAACTGTGTGTTACACTTGCAAAGTACTGAATTCTGACTAAAATGTGTTTGAAAGAAGTGCGCTGGAGAAAAGTCACTGTGTCATGTCATCTGGAAATAGTGAGTGCAACCACTGTTTGCTTACAACCCAGCAATGGTTTGTAATCTAAGTAGGGCTGGGCTGTATGTGCACTATCATGACAATCATCCTCTTAAAATATTAGCTGCTGCTGATGAAACTGATGTCAATTCGTCCTTTAATTCCTGATTTAACACTGATGTTAAAGAAACCAAATGGTTCTTTATAGTTACATTTTGTCTGAAATGAAGAGGATGGACATTCAAAACAATTAAAATGAGTTTGTGTGGTACCAAAACATACATGAGTAAAATTAAGTAAAATGTTGAAAAATGTTATGTCTCATTAGAAATTGTAAACAAAACAAATCCTACTGTAAATATTACAATTGAACCATCGTGCTATATACAGTTATATTTGGATAATCATAGCCACAGATCTAAGAAAATTATCATTTAATGTTTAAATCATTCTGTAATGTACTGTATATTGCCCAAGTGACGTTCAAGAAGAAGTGGTTTTCTTACTGTAAAAATAACAGCTTTTTGTGTACTGTCTATACTGTTTGTAGATCGCAAAAGCACTGGCTTTTGTAGTTGCTACACAGTTTTGAGTTAAAATGAGGTAAACACTGAAGAAAACAGCATCAACTCCTATTAAACTAATTAAAACTGCCACCCAATTTTAGCTAGTCTTGTGTAAATGTGTGATGTTAGTTATTAGCAAACAATATTTCAGTTTTAAGCTAATAGATCACTTGTAGTAAACTAAATAAGCCTGCTCTTGTGTTTTAGTGAAAGGAGGAAATAAGGAGACCTTGTACTTTATGATGTTGAACACTAGGTGGCGATGTCATGAAATAATTGCACGTCAGAAACATGCAATAACTGGCAAAATGCTCGAAAAGTTTCCATGTTTAATTATCTTTACTTGTCCTGCAGCTGCTCTGATATTAAGATGCTTAACTGTGTGATAACAGGAACAGCACTTCAAGGAGTACTGTAATCACAGACCTCATCTGAGACTTAATCCACTAGTGCCCCTTGATATTTTAAGTGGAAAACTGAGTGCTGCACCAGTGGGAAAGGTATTTTAAGAAGCCGTATATAAAATATAATGAATCAAACATAATGAAGCGTGAAACCCCGGTGTAATTATGCTGTATTCATAGTGCTGAGGGGCAGCATTCGATACGTATTAAAAATTGAGCCAACGTTGCCTCCTGTGACTAATTTATGAAATTTTGATGAGAATGTTTAGAGACAGCAGCACATAAAAATCCCCCTCTGTTGGATTTCTCTGGGCTATTTTTAATGGTTGTTACAGTAAGCAGTGTGAAAAGTAAATGACGATCTGGGTGTTTGGGTTGGAGTTAGGTTCTGACACGCAGCCTGTCATCACCCATCGCACTGTTTGATAAAGTACCTGCCTGTGAGCTAAATTGTCTGCCAAACAGATGCATTAGCAGTAATGAAATTTTTTTTTCACTTTTTGAAGAGTTTTATTACTAAATGATACACAATCCACCTGAAAGCCAAATGTATAATTACTGGCCTTATAACACTTTCACCCACTCAATCAGCAGATGTATATTAAATGACTTCTAAAGCTGAAGCCTCTAGGGTCAAACTCTATTCATGACAGGTAACATGCAGTTTGGTCTTAATGTTCATTGTGACACCTTCGAGATCAGCTTTTTGTTGTGACAATTAAATTTATAGGTGCTGGATACATTTCTGTATATCTGCAGGTAACAAAGTCTGACACTCCTGAATTACAGACAGTCTCATTAAACGATCAAGACTTTGTCTAATCCTACCTGAATCCTTCATATTGTAAATTTATAGTATTTCCTCACTTAGGATTAAGTAGTATTACTAATTTATTGATACGTTCTATCCTTGTCTAAGAGGGATTTTATGAACTCTTTGTCTTTATTTCTGTTATTCTAAATATTACATTGTGCTCATCTGGCATATCTAGATCAATTATCTTGCTATATAAAGAAACACCGTGTTTCTGGATGTGTGGTAGTGAGTAGATGTAGTTTAACATGGGGAGACATTTTCAGTTGGGCATCTCTGGATCATCCTGGAAACAACATTAAACAATGCAGTTTATGTTCCTGCTGAATTTTAATGCATCAATGTGTGTTATTTCTGCACACGTATATAAAGGGAACAAAGCTTAATGAAATGAGTAAGAAAAAAAGCACAAAATAATCAAGAAAATCAACAGAAATGAGAAGTAAAAATAACCAAGAACAAAGGGGAAAAAGAAAATGAACAAAATAATCCAATAATAAACAAAAAAAAGAAAAATGTTATTTATAAAGCAGTTTTTTAGAAACATAAAAGTTACTTATCTAACTTACTAAAACATATAACCCCAATTCCAGTGCAGCTGGGACATTGTGTAAAACATAAATAAAACAGAATGCAATGATTTACAAATCTCATATTTTATTCCCAGAATATAAGCAACATATCAGATGTTGAAGCTGAGACATTTTACCATTTCATGGAAAATATTAACTCCTTTTGAATTTAATGGCAGCAGCACATCTCAAAAGAGTTGGCAGTAGGGCAGCAAGAGGCTGGAAAAAACAACTGGAGGAGCATTCTGTTTTATTCATGTTTTACACCAAGTGCACTGGGATTAGGGGTGTACTTTTATTTAAAGGAGACACACACACACACACACCCCCCCCCACACACACACACACACACACACACATTCAATTGAATATACTTTCTTAGTAGAGCACAGTTCTGAGCACTGTGTAAAAAGCGTTATAAGTTTCAAAATTATCACTTGAAGGGGAAAAACATCCCCTTGTCGGATATCTGGACTTGAAATTAGCCATTTGGATTTCTGGGTATTTGTGATGTTGCAAACAAAATACTCTGGAACCATACTGGCATCCTAGGATACTGCACCAATGAGTCTGCATGATGGCATCCATGGCATAAATGGGAAAAGGTCAATAGCAGCTCATTTGCATTTAAACCAAGAGCCACTGAAACAGTTTGATTGCTACCGGGCTGAAAACAAGGAGTACTGTATATAGACACGATGGAATGAAGGATCTGCATCCCTTAATCATCCCTTAGTTCTGCTGCATAGTCCCAGGCTGTGGGGGGGACAATGATGCACAGAGCTTTGCTTTCAACCTCTCTCATTATCTCCCTTTTAACTCTTCTTATACCTCTATCTATAAATCTTCCCCTTTCCTCTCTCACTCTCCCACCATCTCTTCTCCCTCTCCCTCCTTCTTCTCTCTCTCTCCATCGTCCTTGTCTCTCCTTATCTCTCACCTCTCCAGTCACCTCTCATTGTCTTATTTTCTATCTTGCA
>JAQQAE010023203.1:0-10092 GCA_029823295.1 Pseudamia nigra
TAATATACTGAGAAATGTTAGCTAGGCTTTACCTAATTTATTTTAGTGTTCCATAGCTGTTGAGTTAAGGTATGCTTAACTCAAAACATGGGGATAAATTTACCCAAACAAGTTTAATGCAAATTGTTACCTCAGCTTTTTTGGGTAAATTCTATAGGTTGTTTTTTTCAGTGCAATCCCATCTCATTCTAATGAGGTACTGATTAGGTGACCTGCACCAAATCTTATTTAACAAGGAAAAGTAAGCAAATTAGGGCTATTCTACCAAATATTGATTTCTGAACTCATCCCAAGTTAAAACATTAGTATTGTGTTATGCAAGTATGAATGTAAACTTGTTTTCTTCGCATTATTTGAGTCTGAAAACACTTGATCCTATTTATTTTGACCGTTTCAACCATGTCAGTAGTTTATAGAATAAACCACAAACGCATACCTACTGTATAAATAGTAGGATCAGAGAAAGTGATAATGTTGCAGTGGATTCTTTATTTTCTCAAGAGCTGATGAATGATGTGGTGATTTTATATCCAAAGCATCAAAGGTTGGCTTCCATATGACATCAGAGTTCAGCAAAAACACAATTACTGACAATAGTTTAAAACGTAACTGAAGAACAAAAAGGTGAATTGTGAACGTGGTTGTGTTTGAACAGTTTATTTTGTTTAGTTTCGTCACAGACTGAAATAACCTAGAAATAAGAGTTGTTAAAGAGAATGCTTAAATCAAACTTAACAGTAACCAGTGAGCTGCACATGGATCTTGGGAAAAGAAATGCAGCCAAACCACAGTATTGACAGTTTGTTGGTTAATTATAAATTTAGTTCATGATATTTTAATTTAGCTTTTTGTTTCACCCTCCTAAGTCCTTAAGAATTTTCCTCATCCAATTTTTACTTGATTTTTTCGTCCTTCAGTGTGATTGATCAGTTGATGGTTTGGACTTCCTCAACAAAACTCACGGTTTGTATTTTTGATTCAGTATTGTATTGGTGACACTAAATGTGGAAGTCCACGTCCAAACCGGGCTGATTGTTCAATCCGCTGCACTGTGACATTGAACACGTGGGTAAAGCATCCGCATCCACATTTAAAGTACAGTGGAACCCCAGGTTACGAGATGAATCCGTTCCGGGATCAAGCTCATGAAGCGAAAAACTTATGAGCCAGGCTCAGTTTTCCCATAAGAATACATGAAAAATCAATTAATCTGTTCCAAGACCCAAGAAAACGCCCATATATATACACACCTGTACGTGCATGGAAGGTATCTGGAAAATAATGTTTATTCATTATTATTATTTGAAAAGGAAGTTATGTTAATTATGTGAAAAGGAATGCTTCAAATTAGTTCTAAAAATGATTTATAATGACACGTTACTTATTACGGGTTTTCTTCTCACTGTACAATGATTGAGCGGTGGTTTACTTTTATATCACTGCTTTAATGTGACACTCACCACTAGCATTTTTCTTAGGTACGATGATGAAAAAACACAAAACGAAGCACTATTTCAGGTTAAAAAAGGCACAAATATGAAGCAGAATACAGCGCAAGTTTCACGTCTATGTTTTCAGTCGGTCGGTGTGCAACTCGCGCTCCTTACGCTCTCGTGAACTATTTTACTTGCAGCCCCAGTTTTTGCTCATGAGCCGGTACAAAATTTTGCCCGATGTTTTCGTCATAACCCAAAAAATTTGTGTGCCGACGCACTCATAACCTGGGGTTCCACTGTGTCACTGTCACAGCTGTAAGTTTCTGTTCCACCAGAACCAGTGGGTTGTGAAGTTACCCGGTCACCGGGTGGGAAGCGAACAGGCTGCAGACAGTGATACTGTCAGGCCTGTGCTTGTGCCACTGACTGTAGCGTAGGTGACGAGAGGCACCAACATGACACATGAGAAATAAATAGATCTGTGATTTTCAAAGCGTGCGATGTGGGTGTTCATCACGTCATGCATTTTCGTGATCCTTCTGATGGAGTGAACCTCAGGCCCAGTTTTACACCAGACAGCAATTCTGTGCACTTTTAAAACAATTTTTATAAATGGGTCTTCTTCTGCTCTATTACACACACACGCACACGATCAGTTGAGTATGAAATTATAGTGTGTGTAAACTGTGATCACAGTACGGTGTAGAAACTCAGAGTACACCACGTCCATGATTTCCAAAAAAAGCTGTTTGAAATGTGAACTCGTCAGACCACAGCACACTTCTCCACGTTGCGTCCGTCCGTCTCACATGCGTTGGGATCCAGAGAAACCGCTGGTGTTTCTGGTGTTGTTGACACGTGGCTTTCACTTTGCATGGTAGAGTTTAACTTGTACTCGTAGATGTAGTGAAGAACGGTCTTAACTGACAATGATTTTCTGAAGTGTTCCTGAGCCCACGTGGGAATATCCTTTACAGAATGATGTTGGTTTTTAATGCAGTGCCGCCTGAGGGGGTCAAAGGTCATAGGTATTAAATGTTGGTTTTCAGCCTTGCTGCTTACTTGCTGAAATTTCTCTAAATTGTTTGAATCTTTTGATGATATTATGGCCTGTAGATGATGAAATCCCTAAATTCCTTGCAATTGTACAATAAGAAACATTCTTAAAAGGTTGGACTATTTGCTCACGCAGTTGTTCAGAGTGGTGGTGACCTTTGCCCCGTCCTTGCTTGTGACTGACTGAGCCTTTCAGGAATGCTCCTTTTATACCCAACACACTAGAGGCGGAATGAGCCGGAATGCCGTCGGAATGAAGAATCTTTGTATACCCCTGGATATTCAGAGTTCATTCTAAAAATTCTAACTGCAATCTAAGTGCATTCTAAATAATCAGGCCCATTCTTGTGGCTCAGGCTTAAAACTTTTGAGATGCATTAAAAGACGATAATTCTTCAATAGCATTTGAAGTTTAATCTAACTGCGCTGTGACTACATTCTAAACATTCCAACAGTATTCAAAACCTTCTGATCATTTGAGGGAGAAGCGAAACGGCAAGCAACTTGAAATCCTGCCAGAATGTCCTGAAAGAGCCTCGAATGAGCTGGAATGTACCCTCCAACCAGCAATTGAACCACACTCGTACGGCATTCGAAGTGCATTCTCAATACTTCTACTGTGTTGCAACTACATTCAAGCTGCATTCGAGCTAATACACCGGAAATGTGCAGAAATGGTTTGAGGCAGGTTAGAAGCATTCTACGTAGGTATTCCAGCGGAATTCTTACAAATTCCTGAATTTAGCGTGATTTTCCTCAGTCTGGCTGGTTCTGATTGATTCCTGTACCATTCCTGTGGTACAAGGAAGAACAAACAATATTGACATGAGGTAAATGAAACCTGGTTTGAATCACTAGATCTTAAGAGCAGAGGCTGTAACACATGATTCTGACGCGTCATTGTGGAGAAACTGAACATTTTATGTGTGTTCTGATTCTGTTTTGATGGAGAAATGCATGTTTATGACGACTTTAATCTGCTAAAACAGCAAATCCTGTATGCCAAAATTTGTCATATTAAATGCCTTTTTTTTTTTTTTTTGTTTCTTCTGATCTCAGGATATCAACAGCCAGCAGTCGTCCCAAAAGAGAGTTTAAACCAAAGTCTGTGAGGAGCAGCATCGAGGCCCTGGACAACAGTCAACACAACGGTCTGTCTTACAGCTCCTCCATCAAATCCACAGGTGTGAACAGTACAGCTGCACACATGTTGGAGTTTTTTTTTTTACCTGTGTTTGCCTGCTTTTCCGTCTGTTTCTGTCTGTCCCATCGTCATTGTTTTCTTTGAGTTCCACAGTTTTTCTTTTTGTTATCCTTTACAGATATCCAGATCAGCCACACAGTCAATGGGAAAAGTAGGTATCGCTGTGTAGACTGTTAATGTGTCAGATTTTTGGCTTATATTTTGCTTAGTGGTATATGACTTATCTAGGTTTTACGTCTCATATCCAGAACAGAAATTGTCACTTGGTGCTTAGACCTACCTTCAAATGCACATTATTACATGCTTTTAAAAAGTGTGTGCCTCATTTGGTCACTTTGCCTCACAAAAGTGAAAAATCATATAATTTTTGGATATTTTATGAGATCATATATGCAGTATGCCTTGTCAGTCTTTATTTTCATGTATTTTTTGTTACATTGCAGTACTTTACAGAAGTTGTCAGAGGACATAGGGTTTCCAAATGGTTCCTAAAAAGTCTAAATTGTGTAACTGAATTTAATTCCTTAAATTTTTAATGGATTTAGTGCTTGAAGCCTGAGGGGGGGGGGGCACTAAAAACCTGCTCCACCTTGCATACGAAATGCTCAAATTAGATGGGGAGCCAGAAAAGCACCAAGTAACTGTAAAAACCCTGAATACTATAATTACGGTGAATATATGGACTACAACTGAAGCTAAGGTACAATATAAATAAATGTATGAAATATAACATGTACACAGTATATTTTAACAAATATAATATACAATATAACATACAATTAGCAACGATTTTCACTTGGAATCACACTAAATTGGTACTTGGGGTAGGCTGCTGTGGCTGCTGGACGGTACCACTCTGCTGTCCCAGGCCCGTTTTTGCCTGTGTCACGCCCAGATCTCACATTTCTTGCATTTTTGGACTTGCATAAACTAAACCGAGAAGGGTTCGAGACACAAAGTGAGGTTCTTCAACTCCCATGAGGAAACTGAGAACCCTGACGAACTTTGAGACATTTTGAAAACTCTCTTGCGAATGCCGTTCGAAAATTGTCCCCTAGAGTCACCGCCCAGTGAGATACGACCGTGTAAAACCCTGTTTCTACAGTAGCCAAGAACCGAGGAACCAAACAGTGGCTGATTACACACTGGAAAATGAGTATTAGTTTGTCGCCGTGTGATAGACAAATTCTACTCACTGGTCCTTAAGGTAAAATATTCCTGTACTGTTCTCTGTCAGTGCTCTGTAGGCATGAAGGATGTTCAAAATAACAGGCATTTGCTGCAGCAGGGATTTAGTGAGAAGCTGCTGTAGAAAAGCATCAGTGCCCTCTAGTGGCGGAAGGCAAAAGTGTACTCAAGTAGTTATTCCCATAAAATGTACTTCTGAGAGTACATGTTTTCCAGAATAATTTTACTCTTACTCAGCTACATTTGTGATGGAAAAAAATGTACTCTTTTACTCAGTTACATTTTGCTCCACTTTGATGAGTAGCAATAAAAAACCTTAAAAGAACAAAACAATTTAATTAAATTAAAAAAAACTGAGAAAAATGGAATAGAATGGAATAAACTTTAGTTGTCCCTTTCTGGGAAATTCAAAAGACAAACAAGCAAATTATCAAAAATGAACAAACTAAGCACCAAAATGAGCAAAATAATATATAATAATAATCACAAGAAGCAACGAAATGGAAAAAAATTTTGCAAAATCAAGAAAGTAACAAAACAGAAAAATATAATCAGGAAACTGAGCGAAAAGTCAATAATGACTAAAATAAGCAAAACATTTAACAACAAATGAACCAAAGAATAATTAATAAAATCGATCAAGATAATAAAAAAAAATTAAAATAAAAAAAAATTAAAACAAGATGTAACACAATTTGTAGAAATGAACAAATTAAAGAATGACACTGGTAAAGAAACAAATAAAACAATCAAGTTAAAAAATGAACAAAATAAGCAACAAAAATCAGCAAAAAAAATCCAACAACAAAATAATCCAGAAAATAAAGAAAATGCCTCCTTGAAGGAAATATATTAGCTTGTAATAAATTCCTTGTACTGAAGTTACTCACTGCTTGAGTAGTTTTTTGTTACACACTCAAGTACTTATTTCAACGAGTACCTCTACCTGAGCCAGTAGAATTATAAGGTACCAGTACTTTTACTTGAGTACTGCTTGTATTTACCCTCCACGCCTCTGGCTGAAGGTGTGTTTACTTCTCTCCCCCATGACGTCCCGACTGTGTGCGTTTACTGTGTGTCACGTCGTGCTCACCGTCATCTCCATGTGTGTTTCCATGTGACCCAGCTGATCATGTAACCTCTGTGCCACTGTCTTGGCCCGAGAGCCCCACTACCAATGGCAGTACTCACCGTGAGTTTCAAACACCCACCGCACTCACATCTGCATGTCAGCTTTACAACAAACGTCTCATCTGCGGTGTTTGAAACCACATGTAGACTTTAAAATGTGTACGTATGTATTAAATGCACCATGCTGAGGCTGTACGGAGAGATTCGTGTTTATTCATATTGTTGTTAATTTCCCTGCACGTGTAACTCGTAACACATCCAAGTGTAAACACAATACAAGCTGTACTGTATTTGTTGAGAAAGATGGTGTTAATAGCGCCACGCAAAGGAAAAGTGCAATAACTCCACATTTAGTTCAGGCGTCTGATTCCAGTTCAGAGAAAATGATGAGGCAAATTTGTAGTATTTACAAATTGAAGCCAAACAGTAAGAAATGTTAATGAATGTTGGCTTTATTCCTTTTAATATTTTGGCTGAAAATGTGCAAAATCAGAAATAAAATGAACACAACTGAAGAAAAATAAGCAAAATAATCAAGAAAATTAACAAAACTAGATGTAAATAGTGTAAAAAAAGGAGCAAATTTAGAAGCAAAATTAACAAGAAAATAAACAACAGACAAAAATAAACAAAATAATCAAGAAAATGTACATACATGAAAACTTAACGGCTTAATGGCACTTAATATTTTAAATGCAGAATGAAAATTGAGTAAAATTAGCTGCAAAATAGACAAATTGTTTAAACTAAGAGGGAAAAAATGTCCAAAATGATAGAGGAAAAAAAAATCAAGAAATATACCAAAATTACCATAATAGGAAACAGAATAGAAAAAAATGCACAAAAATGAGCAGAAGAGGGACAATGAAGAAAATAATGGAAGGAAGAAATGTGAGCAAATTTAGGAGCAAAATGAGCAAAAATTATTTTCATATAACCTCTGTGGCACTGTCAAAATGACCAAAATAAGATGTTAAATGTACAAAATAACAAGAAATGAACAAATAAGAAGGAAATTGAACAGAACAAAATCAGAAGCACATTGAAGAAACAGATTGAACAAAATTGTAGGCAAAGAAGAAAAATGAATAAAATATTCAGAAAAATGAACAAAATTGAACAAAATATGAAGCAAAATGACCAAAATAATTTTAAAAAGTGCTAAAGTAGTTCCGTTTTTGTGTCACTGTTTGCATAGTTGCTGCACTCTGCCTTTGTAGGTCAAAACACACTCCCAAAATATCCTGACAACTACATCACAGCATGTTAACAAGACTAATATTTTAATTATTTACTAAATGGTTGTCTCATAAGCAATTTGGACAGCGTCAAATATCTCGCTTTTCCTTGCCTGCCATAGAAATGTTTCTTGGTATTGCGAAAACTCAAGGTGAGTTTAATTCATTGATATCGTCATATCTTGATGTGTTGTCACATAGGTTCCTCATAGTATTCAGGTACTTAATGTTTCACAGAAAATTTACAAGCGCTGGTGCTGGTCATCGTTGTACATTATTACTGCAGACTATGAAAGAACACGTGTGGAATTGTGTAGGAAGCACAAACGTGTCCGAGAAGATGTTTTATATTTTAGATTGTTCAGAGTGGCTGCGTTTGTGAACTTTGCACACTGATGGCACTCTCTCATCACATTTATGACGTAATCACCTGGAATGGTTTTCAGTTCAGAGTGTCTTGTCAAAAGTTAATTTGTGCCTTTTCTTGTCTTCTAAATGTGCTTTCGATCATCAGTTGTCTTGTACAGAGGAAGGGTGGATACAGAGTCAATCGCTCTATTGGTGCCACTACAACAACTGTACAAATCCATATTAGACTATGGCAAAAAATATGCAGTTAAGTAAAAAGAAAAGACAGTTTGTCATTACTGTGACTGACATGAAGGTCAGTCAGTCTGATGGTTTTGGGGACTGCACAACATTCTTGCGATTTTTCAAACAACATGATGAAATTGGCTCTCATGGGGACCGTCCTCAGGTTCTGAGGCAGGTACTTCTCTGCAGCGGAGGTACCTCTGGGTCGTCCTTTCTTGGGTTGGTCCTCATGAGAGACAGTTTGATGATTTTGGTGACTGCACTTGGAGACACATTCAGAGTTTCTGAGATTTAGGAGATTGACTGACCTTCATTTCTCAGTCATGTTTGCTGCCATAATGCAGATTTGTACAGTAGTTGTAGTAGGACTAATAGGGCTGTGGACTCACCCTTCCTCTGCACAAGAAAACTGATGGCCTAAAGCACATTAAGACGTGGCAAATTAACTCACCTATGATTTGAAAACTGTTCTATTTGATTTCCTAGCGGATCTGATGAGAGAATACCACAAGTGTGCAAAGCTGTCATCAAAGCTCTACAATACTCTAAAATACAAAACGTTCTGGATTGTTTAACATTGTTTTTGTTTGCTACATAATTCCATACCTGATCTTTCTTTCACACTTTGGATGTCTTCAGTATTAATGTACAATGTTGAAAATAATAAAAAATAAAGAAAATTTAACTTTAACTAAATGAACAATGATAATATTAATATTTGTAAAAGTAATGAGTGCATAATATCTCTGTTGGGTGCAGAGTCAGAGGTGCTGGACCAGCCCTGTTGTCGCTCCCTGTACGACTTCGAGCCTGAAAATGAAGGCGAGCTGGGCTTCAAGGAGGGCGACATCATCATCCTTACCAACCAGATCGATGAAAACTGGTACGAGGGCATGATCAACGGCGAGTCCGGCTTCTTCCCCATAAACTACGTCAAGGTTATCGTCCCCCTGCCGCAGTGAAACTGGCACCTCGAGTGAGTCCTCAGCAAGACTCCACTCTTGCCTGGTCACACGTCAGCCTCTGTACTCGACCCGGGCCTGAAAACACTCACGTGGGGACCCGCCTCAACCAGAAGTTTAATAAAATGTCTGTCGTCTGAATTTAGGCCGAGCCAGGGGGGTGGTAGTTACGTCGTAAGATGACTTGAGATCAAGCGTCGCTGATTGCATAGTTTTCTGTCGATTTATGAACCTGAAGCCAACTGAAACCCAAGCCATTAAGTGGGACCTGACACCTGGTCATCCTGCAGGTCAGCCATTTGTCAAACTTTTGCATCCTGTTGACTCCCTGTTCATCTGCTGCCACTTCTCCAAACCTTCGAGCATTCATCCTACAGGTCGCGGTCAAGAGGAAGAGTCGAACAACTGTACTTTACAAACATTTCAGGTTTTTTGTTAATTAAACACAAACAATAAGCTGAGGATTAAGTTTGGTAGTTTGGCCACTGTTTACATCTTTAACTCATTAATTTAGTAAAACTTATATTTAGTAGAACTTATATTTCAAATCAGAAATACATTGAACCAGAGGCCACATGTTGTACATCCCTGAGTATAAAATAAACAAAAGGCACCAGGAAACACAAAAGCTGATTTAAAAAATATCTTGTGTCACTCATCATCACTCAGTAAAATAAGAAGCAAATGCATAGCTTGATAATGCTGTGGAGTAAAGTGAGATTATGGAAGTTGCTTTTTTTCACTGAAAATCTGTAACTTGGGCAAAATTCGTGTCCACAAATGAAGGAATGTGTTAATGCTTTATCCACATTTTGTGACATACAGTCACATCAGGTCATGTCAGATTTCTGAAATGGTCCAAGTAATGTTGGTACATAAAACACACCATTACAATGAATAAATTTACAGATTTTAACATTTTAGCGTTATTGGAAACATGATACAATTTAAACAAAACAACTTTGTGTTTTTAGATCATTTAAAGTTTTAGAGTACTGGGTTGTAGAGTTACTGATATCAATATCTGAAAAATAAGACATTTCAGTCATGCAGTGTTAATTTCTATGGAAAGTTTTATTTTATCTTGGTCTTCTGACTAAAATGCAATTTAGTTTTAGTCACATTAAAGTGTGGATGACTAAATATCATTTCCATTTTAGCAGTGGCGCTCCGTGCATTTCACACATAGGCCTTCAGTGATGTCCTACTTAAATAAATACCCCTCATAATACCATCATTTATGACACCACGGCTGGAGAAATCATATACAGAAGCACACAGAG
>JAQQAE010023204.1:0-10092 GCA_029823295.1 Pseudamia nigra
GGGCTACACATTAAAATAATATTAATTAAAATATTTTAAAAAATATTAGAACAAGAGAAAATGTGATTATAACGATGAGTAAGTGCAAAGCACGCATCCAAGAATAGGTTTAGTCCAGTTACACTTTAATTTATATCTGTACTACTTATAAGTGTCCATTAAAGGTTTCTGTAAAGGTGCTGACAAATTGAAGCGTATTGTGCTTCAGAACATCAGTTGTCTTGTGCAGAAGAAGGGTGGTGAAGTTTCAGTAGTCCTATTAGTGCCACTACAACTACTGTATAAAACTGTATTATAGCAAGAAACATATACGTCACGAGAAAAGACAGTCCATCATTATACCAAAACCACAACCGTCCTCCCGTTTCTGATGCTGGTAATTCTAATAAATAACCTCTTGGTCTTCCTTTCCTGAGTTGGTCCTCATGAGAGCCAGTTTCATCACAGTATCTGATGGTTTTGGAGACTGCGCTTGGGGACACATTCAAACATCTTCAGTTTTGCACTGACTGACTTTCATTTCTTTAATATTGATAGACTGTCTTTTCTTTTTACTTAACTGAGTGTTTCTCACCAAGTGGGCAATTATGAGGGCTGTGCAGTGAGGCCAATGCAGAAGTAACTTAAAGTTGTAGTACCACTGTTGGCCACTGGGGAACCATTCAGTGGACTCCAAACACCCCTAACTCCTATAGAGTTCTATTGGACTTCACTCTAACAATGCTAAGTGAATAAAATTTGTCATGAATCATCATGGTCTCAATCACCCTATAATAAGTGACAAAACACTCAATCTTTTACTGTTTGCTCTGTTATTAAGATACAGTATCATGGCAAATAATCCAACAAATTAATCCTGTGCTGGGATTTGATTGACAGGTCGCTATGGTAATTTGACTCACAAGCACACGAGTCAGACAGAGTTGGACCTTTAGTATGTCTTTTATTTAATCAATAGAACATCGTTTTACCTGAGATACACTTGACTGTAGTAGTGGTTCAGTACTTATGCTGATGACACTGTGATATGATTACTGTATCTCTGCCGCCATTCATCTGATTATGGTCACATCTTGTTTTTGGCTCCAAAATGTCATCCGGGAAGTGACACCCCGATTGGCCTCACAAGAGCCATTCAGAAACCAATGGGTGACGTCACAGTCACTTTGTCCACTGTTTTTTTTGTCTCTCTATTTATTGCATGTGTGTATGTTTTTCTTGCTATCACAGAGGGGAACTGAAGCAATAATATTGTTATTTGTTATCTTGTCTGTATTCTGTGTTTATATGTTTGATTTGTTACACTGAAAATCTGACAATTAATAAAAACAGTTCACTTCTATATATAGTCTACATTCTTGGATTTGTAGTTGCAGTGCCACAAACAGGCCTATTAACTCCGTATTCACCTTCAATGTTAATGCACAATGCTGAAAAGTATAAAAATAAAGCACCGAAAAAAAAAGCACCGAACTGGAGGGTGTGTCCAAACTTTTGACTGGTAATGTCAGTGCTTGCCTACAGTGACCAGCGCATTGAAAAATAAATACCCCGTGAAGTCAGTTTTCAGAACAGATTCATATATTATGTAGTGAAGTGTTCCTACTTCATCATTACTGAAAAGAAAAAGATAATGATCAGAACTGCTTTTGCTTCAGGCAACGAAAGACAAGCATTCATATCACATGGAAATGCTATTTGTTTCAGCTCACTTTTTTGCCTCTCAACCTGCACCAAACACACTGGCTCCTTTTATTATACAGCACTGCTGACAAGTATAAATAATGCAGGGAATCAAATTATCAAATAAACCAGTTTATTTACACCCACCAGCATGAGCTGTAATGATTTTTTTTTTTTTTTAATTTATACAAACATAGTATCTGAGAATCAAGTTAGCTTTTTTAACACAGTGTTTTAATTCGAGCGTCTCTGTGCTGCCGCAAGGAAAAAAATAGAGAAAAATACCACTGAGTACATGTTGTACAGGAGAAGGATATCACACGCAAACATGCCATATGGACGACAAATGATAGCCACGGCGACGGCCATCAAAGTGGGTGTTACGGCAGCAGTGTCCTTATAAATTTAGATCAAGCCTCCAGAATCCTTTGTAGGCAATCTAGAAACTCAACCCTGTGACAAGTCACACCCGTGGATGGGATCCAAGAGATATTTTAAAAGCTATTCACACTAAATTATCACATCTCGCAGCCTGCCGTCGCTCCACGTCGAACATCAAGACGAAAACAAAGTGGGAAAAAATAATAATAAAAACGGCGAGGAAGTAAAAAAATAAATAAAAGCCAATGATCCATCAGTGCTCAGACATGGATTATCAGTTGTCAGCTGTGATTAAATGCTGCTGGTTACAAGCTGTCAGGTATTAGGGTTGGGTGTAGGTGGTAAACGACATGCTGCCAATTATTAAAACTGGTAGGCGGGGCGACGATTCATGAACGTCCCCCCCCGTTCCTTGGTCAAATTCAAACATTTGCGCTTTCATCAGCAAAAGTAAGCACAAAGTATGTTTTGTTTACAGCAGTATAAAAGGAATTTATATGGGGAGCGGAACTCATGCAAAGCAGAAAGGTTATCTGGTGTAGTTCAAGAACATCGGGGATATCTGCTGTTTACACAGACACAACTGATGTTTGTGTCACAGGCAGATCAGTGACAGACACAATAATTCAGCACCTTAGCATGCAGGGTGTGCATATCATGAAAGCTGCCACCGATTCTCAGATCATAATAACTCACATGCCTCTCACTCTGTTATGGAAATTTCACATCTGATAGAAACGTTCCTTTGTGGTCGTACACCGTCGATGAATCCTATACACAATTTGGACCCTTTGATGTCCTTTGAATATCGCAGATGAATTCACCGCTTATCTTGAGGAAGGTTTCCAGTCCTCGCTGCAACGGAAGGGACTGTAAATCATCCTTAAATCAAACACTTTGTAATGTATAATGCCTTTCATTAGTGTGGCTCTGATGCAAGGTGTTCCCGAGAACCTTTGCAGGGGAATTCTCTAATGGCTGAGTAGGAGACGGGGAGAGGAGGCATGGATGTAGACATAAATTCTCAGTGAAAGACATTAACAGCGGGAGCAGACTGGTGCCTGTCGCAGGCAAGACTGAGAAGGCTTATGAATCACAGAATTAGAGGGGTTTTAAGTTTACACATGGCTGCGCGTCAGATCAAAAAGGATATAAAAGGACAAAGGTGTCTCTATTTGCAGCTTTGGGGAAGGAGAAGAACAATGCGTAGACAGCAGTGGCGAGCATGCACGTAGAAAGATACCGTATGCACATGTTTACGAGCGCTGCAAAAATCGGTTTGTCAACTTAAGGTCGACAACACATTCAATTAAGATCCTAAATATGAAGAAATGTGCTGTATTGTAATACAAGGGTTGTACAAAAAAAAATGCAAAAGTGGGAATAACTTTTTTGGCACAGGTTCAAATAGTACATTTGATTAGAATGCGTTATCTGCAATTTGAACAACAGCTGTCAATCAATAAAAAAGTTACGCCCACTTTTGCATTACTTTTGGTATAACCTTTGTATTAAAGAAACCAAATACTTCTGAATATTTAGGAATTTAACTCAGTATTTGATGTAACTAATTCTATATCTTTGTAGGGGTAGATCAAAAGTGTATAACTTAAAATAGATATACAGTAGGGTTGAGATCAAAATTATTAGCCCCCCTACCCCATGAAATATGACTCTTTTCTAAATGTTTCCCCTGTTTCTCACTCCAGTCCTAGATACTTTGAAACATTTTGATAACTTCATACATCCTTGTCCTGCTTTGTGTCCGTGAACAGTTCTTCTTCTCAGATCTGGTGGTGCTGTGGGTAGCACTTGTGCCTCATAGCTAGAAGGTCCAATGCTGGGCATCAGGGCCTTTCTGTGTGGAGTTTGCATGTTCTCCCCATGTCTGCGTGGATTCTGTCTGGGTTCTCTGACTTCTTCCCACAACTAAAAACATGTACTAGGTGAATTGGCTGCTCTAAATTGTCCATAGTTGTGAATGCAAATGACTGTCTGTCTGTATAGGCATTGTGAAACACCTAGACGTAAACAGTGATTATGATTGGGGCTATACAAATAAAATTGAATTGAAATCAAACCAAAACTCATTTCATTTGTCATGATGTTTGTACAAGTTATGCCTCAAATCCTTAGTGAAGTGAATATTGAAAAAATAAAATCTGTTCACATTTAAACCATTACTCGGTGAGTGTTTTATACTTTGCTTGAATAAAAAAGCTGGTTCTTCTCGGGGTTAATAATATTCATTGGTTTTTTTTTTTCCAAATGAAACTAGTATGCTTTGAATTACAGCAAAATACAGTTCTTAATCAAGTTTTAGTAGTTTCAGCAATCTCATTAGATGTTTTCTTTGCTCCTGCAGGCCAATAATATGAGCCTTCTGAAACAGATTAACATCTTTTCCATGACCACAGGATGTGTTTTTGACATGGCTGTTTAAGAAATAAGAAGCTACTCACTGCATCAGTTAGGGTTAAATAACTTGTTGCCCTCTGAAACAGTAGTTATCTAATGGGAGGCATTACCTATTGCTTGCTTAAATCCAGCTAGTGGCTTCTTTTTGGGCAGGCAGGGTATAGAAAGGTTCCATATCTTGATACTGACTGTTGCATGTGTCTTTCAAATACCTCCGTAAGGCTGTTGACAAAATAAACTGCATAGATTTGATTTTTTCATTTTCCAAGGGCTTTTTTGTAACGACCACGCATACTCTGATTTTACTGAAATGTTAAACACTCACTTTTGATCAAAAAACTCCGGAAGGTGGAAGTTCTTTTTCACTCTGCCATTCGCTTTGCCACAATTGTTCCCTTCAAAACACACTACTGCGTGTTGTAGTCCATTGTAAACTGGCCTTCATTATATACAGTAGCTTCCACAATATCTGTTGGTTAATTTGTATCTACAAAACCTTCCTTGCTCTACATGCTCCCTTGTTACAAACCACATCTGCTGCCTACAACACTTATTCTGCTCACCTTCTTCTGCTGGAAGTCCCCAAAACAAATACTGTCTTTGGTTTGTCATCATTTCTGTCTGCTGCAGCC
This sequence comes from Pseudamia nigra, assembly GCA_029823295.1. Taxonomy (NCBI): domain Eukaryota; kingdom Metazoa; phylum Chordata; class Actinopteri; order Kurtiformes; family Apogonidae; genus Pseudamia; species Pseudamia nigra. The sequence continues at coordinate 5,115 of JAQQAE010023204.1, forward strand.
ACAGACTGGAATGAACAACAGAAAACTCTAAAACTATAGTTTCATCTTGAAGTCTGCTTTCAACGCCACTATTATGGATATTTTTCCTGAAACATGCAACTGTTTTTTAACTTGTTAATGCTGCTTTTTCTTTAATTTTCTGCTTGTCTCACTGGCCATAATATGTATGTGGTTACTCGATTGACGTGTTTGAGCTTTCCTAGATTAATTAAATACGGTACTTTTGCATGTGAATTCTTATGCTTATATATAATAGAAGTGGACTGAATATCTTTTATTGTGTTCTACTTTTTAAATGAGACATATTGTGTATTGGAGTTTGCATGTTCTCCCCGTGTCTGTGTGGATTCTCTTCTGGCTTTCTACCACAACTAAACACATGCACTAGGGGTTTATTCAATTCAATTCAATATTTGTTTGTATAGCACCAATCATAATCGATGATTATCTCTATGCACTTCACAATTCAAGGCTGAGACCTCAAGACTATACCGAGCCCAACAGAACCACTGACAGCAAGACAAGGGCGACAGGGGGGAGGAAAAAGTTCCTTTAACAGAAGAGAAAAACCTTCAGAACCAGCAAAGGAAGGCGGCCATGGATCTGCAAACACCAGCTAACACACAGCAAGGACTAACTAATATTGCCCGTAGGTATAAATGTGAAAACGGAGATGATTCAAACAATCGCTTTGCAAAGGGAAGGAGCCGGGAGCTAGGAATCCCCAGGTCTCTTTGAAGCTTCCTCCTTCGCTCAGTTGTTTCATTAAAAATACAAAAGGGGCGTAATCATACATCATTGGTTGCAGTGTTCATGAATTATTCAAAACTGTCACTAGGCAGAATCTGTCTTGGCAGTTAAATAGTATGCACACAATCCATGAGATATAGACAAAACAAAGGTCAGTATAAAAATACAGCTCTTAGTGGAAAAGTACAGCATTCAGTGCAAAGGTACAAAGTACAAAAAACAATCATTCAGTATATGAAGGCACGTGAAACTTAATGCGAGTACATTGACGTAAATGATAACAAATATTCACAACTCCAACAGGCTGTATCGCAGACTATATATTCTTGTCATCCTGGACAACATCTTGGAGCCAGAAACAGGATGCAGCCATATTTGGACGAACAGCAGCAGTGCAACCACATGCCAGGCAACAAAGCCATATTATGGTGATGTTAGTGTAAACACTACTAACACCGTAATTAAGTATTTCTCATCAAAGACTTTATTTTTGTGGCGTCAAAGTGGTTCATAGCTAAAATTAATCTGTTGTATCTTCTTTTAGATTTCAGTTCTTCCCAGCATGCCTAGCATTAAAAAAGGTGACAGTTTCATGTGTCACATTTTCCCTCCGTGGTGTCTGCATCCTGTTGTTGTAAACTGAGCAGGTAACATGGCAGTGATGATGAAGTGATGAAGTTGACAGTGTCATCACATCACTTTTGTTGTGTCGGCACATAATTACCACCACCTGTGTTTGTGGTATTCGTATTATTTAACAACGCTGCTGCATATGATAATGAGAAAACATATGAAACTTACAAGGCTCATATGACTTGTGTGTTGGGTGATGAACTAATTAGCTCTTTAATCAGGTAGTTTCTAAAAGTTTGGAAGTTTATTACAGTTACACTACCAGACAAAAGTTTGAACTTGAGTGGCTTGTCTTTATTTCTATGCTTTCCGACATGGTACAGTCATACTGAAGACATCCAAACTGTGAAGGAACATGTATGAAATTATGTTGTAAACACAAACGTACTGTATCAAACCACCCGGAACATGTTTTATATTTTAGATTGTCCAAAGTAGCCACAATTAGTTTTTATGTTAGCTTTGCATTGTCTTACCAGATTCACAAGGTATTAACCCAGAATGATTTTCAAATCATAGTTGTGTCTTGTCATGAGTTCATTTGTGCCATTTCTTAGATCATCAATTGTTTTGTCTTGTGAAGGGTGGGCACAGAGTCAATAGCCCTATTAGTGCTACTACAACTACTGTACAAATCCATATTATGGCAACAAACACTCGGTCCAGTTGACAATGTTTGGAAACTAGCTAGCAGCCTTTCACTTGTGGCGGACTGATATAAATGATTAAACAGGCGACCTGCCACTCAATATGGCTTAAAGCGTCACAGCTGTCAAGCTAGTATGTCTCTTCTTTCTAAACTTTACTAAACATTGAAGGAATCTGTCTCTCCTCAGTCATGACATGACCTCACACACCTTTAAGGTTGTAAGCTGTATTTACTGTCATGTCACCTATCCAAACATGTACCGTGGTCTGCGACAAACTATGAAAAAAGAGCAAATTTCCCAACATCATCGACTGGACCCGTAAGTAAAGTGAAAAGACAGTCCAGTCAATCTGAACAATTCAAAGATCTTCAAATGTGTCCCCAGATGCAGTCGCCAAAAACATGAAATGCTATGATGAAGTAGCTCACGTGAGCACAAAGCGCTACCTCTGCCGCAGAGGAGAAGTTTAACCGAGTTACCAGCCTCAGTAACTGACAACTTACAGCACCTCAGATACCATTTGATGATTTTGGTGACTGCGACACATTCATTACTTATCTCTTTAAGATGTAGATGACCATCAATGGTGCTGTTAAAAGCATGCAAGTTGCCACGGCCCCTGCCTGGGCATGCAGATATGGTGCGCTTGCATAACAGGTTGTTGGCGATGCAATTCAATCATTATGCTAGAATATGGGTGAAGTGCAAAATAATTATGAGGCGAGTCAGGCATACCAAAAACATTCCGTCAGGATCTTCAAAGATGAATGTAACCATGAACTGTCTTTTCTCTTTACATAATGGAGTGTTTCTTGGATTTGTACAGTAGTTGTAGTAGCACTAATATGGCTACTTGACTCTGTGCCCATCCTTCTTTTGCACAAGAGAAGTGATGGTCTAAAACACATTAAGAATGGTGAGTCTTTTGTGAATCTGATGGCAGAATATCAAGTTATCGTCGTAGCTAAATGTGGCTACTTTGGACATTTACTACATAATTCCATTCTCTCACAGTTTGGATGTCTTCAGTGTTAATGTACAGTATAAAATTCAGAAAAAAGCACTGAAGGAGAAGGTGTGTTCAAACCTTCCAGTAATTGAGTTCAACTCATTGTGAATCTTAGGTATTACTGGCACTAATACTGAAAAATTCAAACCATCAGTGCTTTTTAAATAATAGTCTAGGCTTAGATATGAGCCCATTCAGAACAGGGTTTTGATTAGATTCCAAAGGCAAATAATGAGTTTGGGGCTTTGATTGCGGACTGCAGTCCAATGATTTGGACTTAACTTTCTCCAAACTTTGTACCACAGTGGAGCTGAACCTCCACAGACCAAGTACTGAGTGCTCACTCATAGATGTACTGTTCAAACAGCTGAGATTTAATTTACCCAAGTACTATGTAAGCAAGCTACAATGACCATAAATCAGTGCTCATGTGATGCTGAACATCTGTGCTCTCTTCAGACACAGTGTGACAATATTGCTTCAGAGTGACTGCGCAGAGCGTTTGAAATGCACCCACCATGATGACTAGAGTTATATCAGCTAATGCTTAATGACCAGAGTGTAAAAAACCAAGGTTGATTAGCACTTTCCTTATTTGACAGCACTAAACCAAGCAGTAGACTGTATTTTAAAATCCACTTCCTCCGTTTCCCTTAATCTAAAGCCTGGCAATAGTTGTTACATTATCTTAAAAGTGTAATTATCACATAATCAAGAGTCTATTGCTATTGGAAATGACTGTCTGTGCAGTTTTATACCTTTGATTTAAGCCACCAACCGCCCTGTTGGCTGATGAGTCACACAATAAGATTAGACCAGCACTTGAAAGTTGAACTAAGAGTATAAATAAGCATTGCATCAAATAAGTGGCACCGGTTGCCATAGTGATATGACAGCTGTCACCAGGGGTTGTGTTGATGAAGGAAGTAGTGGGCCTGCGGTTTTCACACCCCTCACTCCACGCTGCGCCACAGCGGCTTCCTAAGACATCGACGCCTCAAACATCATCCACATTTGACACCCATACCCCACTGGCATCAGGACCACCGCCACCTCATTTTCCTCATCATAAAACACACGCACACATGGAATCTCTGATGGCAATCAATATGTGAACTTCAACAAATGTCACCTCTTATGTCACTTCACTCATTTCTCATTAATTATGTGGATGACTTCCTGTGATTCTTTTTCTCACAAACATGTTTGGTGGCTTGATCCTGACAAGCCGGAACAGGTAAGACTACAGCGATCTCCCGGCGAGACCTGAGATTAAATTTACTGTGTGTTTTGTCTTTTTATGGAATTCACAATATGCTGCCTCCTGAAAAGGTTCTCTGCGTCTTCCTTTGTTTTCATCTCCCATCTTGGCATGATAATGAACTGCTAATTTGGATGATGACAGAGGTATAAATTTATCTTTTATTGTTTGTGTGATTGAGGTACCTGTACAGTGGATCTCAAAAGTTTACACACCGCTGTTCAAATGGCAGGTTTTTGTGATGTAAAAAATTGACACCAAGATAAATAATTTCACAACTTCTTCACCTTTAATGTGACCTATAACCAGTACAATGCAATTGAAAAACAAACTGAAACCTTTAAAGGGGAAAAATAAAAACAAAAAACTTAAAATAGCCTGGTTGCATAAATATTCACACCCTTACACTAATACTTTGTTGCAGCACCTTTGGCTTTTATTCCAGCACTCAGTCGTTTTGGGTAGGAGTCTGTCATGGTGGCACATGTTGATGTGGTAATATTTGTCCACTCTTCTTTACAAAACTGTTCCAAATCTGACAGATTGAGTTCATCTCCTGTGCACAGCCCTCTTCACATCATCCCACAGATGTACCATTGGATTCAGGTCTGGAGTCTGGCTGGGCCATTCCAAAACCTCAATCTTATTCTGGTGAATCCATTCTTTTGTTGATTT
>JAQQAE010023205.1:0-10092 GCA_029823295.1 Pseudamia nigra
CTGCAATGAACTGGCGACTCATCCAGGGTGTACCCTGCCTTCGCTCAAGTCAGCACCCCCCCCCCGACCCTCACGAGGATTAAGGGGTAGAAAATGGATGGATGGAGGCTTCTCGTAATGGGCCAGGAAGGAAAGGTCCACACCTGGAGTTCTGCTGGGTCTAAAAGATATGAGTTCAGTTTTCTTCTTGTTAAAATTTAAACAAATTCAAAGCCATGCAACTCCTGGTGTCAGTGAGGCAGCTGAGGAGTAGCTGGACAGAGCACACACCAGAACACTTCAGGGGGAAATAGACTTATGTTGTCAAAAGATAGCAGTAAGAGGCAAAAAGTACAAAGACGAAAGAAGTGGTCAAAGAATGGAGCCTTGTGGCACCCCCTGGGGAAGTTAGCAAAAGTGGAGGTAATATCATCAATTATGGCACAGAAACTCCTCTCAGACAGACAGGACCTAAACCACTGAAGAGCTGAACATGATGCCTACCCACTGCTCTAGTCTGATATCAGGATATCATGGTCAACTGTATCAAAGGTGGCTGTCAAATCCAAAAGTACAAGCAGTGCACAGTCACCAGAATCAGTTGCTAAAAAAATATCATTAAAAACCCTCAGCAGGGCAGACTCAGTGCTGTGATGAGCTTTAAACCCAGACTGGGATACTCCCAGAATGGCATGATCATTAAGGAATGACATCAGCTTCATGTAAACAATCTTTTCCAGGATTTTACTTAGGAAAAGCATTGGTTTTACAACAGCATTTTTAAAATTTCTAGGCACCTCACTAGATGTCAATATGCTATTTACAGATTGATGCTGAAAAAAGAGGGACCCAAGGTAGGAAAGACCTCCTTAAGAAGCTGGAAGGACGCATCATATGAAGAACCTGATGGCTTCATACCAAGAGTCAGCTCCTCTAGAAGAATGAGGCTAACAGGCCGGAAATGATCAAAAACAGCCAAGCATGGTATCAAGATGGAAGGGTCATGGCAATGTGGCGAAGTCGGGGCTCCATTGCTACTGACTTTATCCAAAAAAAAGTGAAGGAATTTTTCACAAGCTTCATAATATGCTTTAAGATGTACAGGTTCATGGACATTTGGAGTTGAGTGTGTTAAAACAATGTGGGGATTATGTGAGCTTGAGGCAATAATATTAGAGAAATACCTTGTCCTATTAGCTTTAATCTTTCTCTGATAACAGTGTCAGCTTTCTCTCAACATCTGAAAGGACACCTGCATCCTGTCTCATTTCCACTTACATTCAGCTCTCCGACACTCACGTCTAATGGCCCGCGTGTTGTCATTTATACAAGGCTCTGATCTGTGCTTTGGTTTCCTCCTTTTTAAAGGAACATTATCCATTATCCATCCAGCAGTTAACCGAGCAGCAGGAGAAGGGTTAAAAGGGTTTTCAGGACAACAAACATGGATATTAAAATCCCCCACAATTAGAACTTAGCTGAAATTATGCCAAATTATGACTAAGAAAACAGACATTTCACTTAAAAAGTCCTTGTTGTACTATGGAGGATGGTATACCACTAAGCAGAGCAGTGGAAGAGAGTGACCCAACTCAAAGGGGCTCAGTTCAAAGCTGGAGAACATCAAGAAGGACAGAAGTTTACAGTCAAAGTTCGATTTGAAACAACTGCTAACCCTCCTCCACGACCCGAAGATTGCTGAAAATTAAATTAGGTGCAGTCACATGGCAACAGTTCAGAAAAAGCACTTGATTCACCAGGAGAACTTTATGCTTCTGTCACGCAGAGGAAATCCAACCCCTCCGAGATGACGAAGTCCTTAAGTATAAAAGTTTTATTTCTTATGGATCTGGCCTTCACCAAACCCATCCTGATGAGTGTCGGATGCAGTGCAGCAAAGGCAGGTGGAGTGTGTGCCACTGGCCTCAGGTGGAGCCAGTTTGCTCCTTGCCAGTGCAGATGTAGTGGACAGGGGCACAGGGGTTGGATCACCTGATCCATGCCAACAACAGGTACCAGCCATGAGTCAACAGGGTCGAGTGAGCACCGTGAAACAGAGATGAGGAATCGGTCCACGCTGTGCCAGGAAATCCCTTGGAGAGGAGGCCAAAAAAGCCTTCAGCTTCACTAGCCGCCTGGCATGCATACCCCGACAACAGTGACGCTTCCTCCAGTGAGGTGAGGCAGGAGCTCAGTACAGGTAAGGCAATATTCCGGATAGAAGCGGGGGGAAAGAATTTTGTCTGTCATGGTCAAGTTGCTTTATAAAACTGGCAGATAAATGAAGCTTCAAGCATGTTTTGCAATTGTACACCAGGAGATACTTGACATTTTGCGTGACACACAGAAACAGAAACACAAGCAGAGCAGAGAACAGTAGACAGCCTGCCACATACAATGGCGCCATATTTGATGACCATCGCTTTGGCACCAAGTGTTGAAACAAGCCTAATTGCCCCCCCCCCCCCCACCTCCCCATGTAAGCCAGAGAATGGTTAGCTTTGATATGTTGTCTTGGTGTTATTTTCATTTAAGAATGGGGCTTCAGTGTTTACAAATCATCACATTCTGTTTCTATTTATATTTTACACAGCAACCCAACTCATTTGGAAGCAAGGTTGCATTACATAAACTATTTCCATCGGCAAATATCAGTATTTTACAAGGCAAACAGTTATTTGTTTTAAACTTCATGCCAAATGTGTTTAGCTCAGACATGGATGTATAACATGCCTTCACCAGACGTTAATGGAATTTCTGCCAGAATCCAGCCTAATCTATCCATTTCCAGATGGATTTCCTCATTTCATTAACTCCCGTTTCAGTCATAAGGCACCTTGAGCAGCCTGAAAATTATCAGCAAAACTGATATGTTAGTGGAAAACCTGTTTACAGCTAGGACCCTCTACAATGTAAGCTCCTTTGTGTATTTATTTTACAGAAATATGCAATATAGTTTTTTTCTGTCCCTTTCAGCACTTATCCATTCTTAACATGGCATATAATTTATGCATTATTATTAGTCTCTATCAGCCATGCTCAGTTTTGTGGTCAGAGAAAAAAAAAATTCTTCCACCCACGTACGCCCATTGAAGGAACGTGAAGTGATCTACTGCAGAATGATCCATGGGCTTGCCACCATCTCAGATAAGCAATCCATGTTCTTTTATTGAAGCAAGTGCTTTTTTCCACTCTGTAGAGGTTTGACTTTATATTGCCAGTTCAGACCTTTATGAGTAATGACCTGTTACATTGGTGATTCCCTGCAGCTCCAATCGCTCAAGTGATGGTACAGTGGGGGTGTAGTTGGATAAACTACCCCGGGGCAGTAATTACACAGGTCTGACTGAGCTGATATGGCCTACATTGACTCATAAACAGAAAACAGTGAAAAAGACAGAGGAGAAAAAAATCCAACTCTAGAAATCAGGCAGAAGTAGTAGATTGACAGACACGCCTGACAGAAAAAAATGCCTCAGCCAGCTACTGTACAACAATGAATGAATCAACTATAATACAAACAAGGAATTTAAACAGTGAAAAGTGTCACGAAGTGTTTGAATGATAACATCAATGCGCTTTGTCTGCAGTCATAGCGGTTTTTTTTAACAGCAATTTTGAAGGAATAACCTTAGGATATTCTTTTTTCACCATTTGATATGGAATCCCAACTAAAGACTATTTTTTTTAACTTTCATTAAATTGTGTTGTTCATAAATATCAATATAAATCTTGATTAAAAAATATGGCCATTCATATCTGTATTGGCCAGTCATTAAAATGTCCACCTTTTGAAATTTCACTGCACTGATCTGATAGATATGTCGAGCCATTTTTAAAAAAGAAAACAATGTACACACACACATATATACATATTTTCTATAATTTTTTGACTGATTTGTGCTGACATATACAGTATGTAAAACACAATAAACAAAATGCAGGTGATGATGACAAATTCTGGAGGCATGTCTCTGTGAAGAGAATCAGTTCCTCAGTATAATAACAGAAGCTATTTTAGAAAACTTGACACAATGTATTGGGTAGATTTGGACATAATACAAGTTGAAAATTTGGACACAACTTCCTTTCAGTGTTTTTTCTTTACTTTTATCATTTGTAAATTAACAAGGTGCAGTGGAAAGCACATGCACCTCACATCAAAAAGCTTCTGGTTTGAATTCTGGGTTGGCACAGAGCCTTTTTGTGTGGTGTTTGCATGGTCTCCGCATGCCTGTGCAGGTTTATTCCAGGTACCCCAGTTTCCCCTGCACTCAAAAGCCATGCACTGTGCTCCGTTAACATGGCAGCAAGATGAATTTCCCACAAGGTATTAATATAATATATATAAAGTACATGCATGGAATTATGTAGAACAAAAGCAGAAAAGAATTTTGGCCCACTGTTGGAAGAATTGCCCTGATTAAGCCACATTGGAGGGGATTTGAGTATTGAACAACTCAGAAGATATTTGGTAATTTAAATTGTCCAAAGTAGCCATGTTTAGTTAAAAAATAAGTGCAAGGCTACTTGGGTGTCAAAAAAGTGATATCCTTCAGGTGCTCTTCAGTGTGGGGATCTTGCTGATTCCAAAGTAAAAAAACAAGGTCTAAGGCACTCTTGAAGGTTAGAGTTGAAAAGCCTTTATTGACTCATAGCTTGTTAGTTAAAATCATATCAACATGTTTCAGCCAACATGGCCTTCATCAGGGCAAGGACAAACTAATTGCTGTAGTAGTAGCCACTTTTACTTTTGATAACAGTTTTGCATGGCTTTTAAATCACAGCTCAACAACAACTACTGTACAGATCTATATTATGGCAAAAAAACCTTAGCTAAGTAAAGAGAAAAGACAGTCCATCATTACTTTAAAAAATTATTTTCAGTCAATCCAGATGACTTGAGCAAATACAAAGTGTAATTTTTAAGTGATAATTTCACTTATTAAAGATAATAAGCTATCCAAACAAACCTGGCACAATCTAAGTATTTCCCACCTAAAACCTAATAAGCGGTTGTGATACCCTTTGGGAAAACAACTGCAAACAGTTGTTGTGATAACTGACCATGAGTCTTTCACATCACTGTGGAAGACTTTTGGCCAGCTGTTTGCAGAATTGCCCTCATTCAGCCACATTTGAGGGGTTTTGAGTATGAATAGACCATTTAAGGTCGTGCCACAGCATCTCAATAAGATTAAAGTCCCGACCTTGACTAGGCAGGTTCAAAACCTTCATTTATGTTTCTTGAGCCATCCAAAGATGCATTTGCTGGTGTTTTTTGGATCATTGTCCTGCTGCAGAACCCAAGTGAGCTTGAGGTTGAGGACATGAACTGGCCAGACATTCTCCTCTAGGATTTTGTGGTAAGATGTTCTTGGCATATGTGAGGCTTTGTTGTTTTTGGTCAGTACTGGTTTTCCCCTTGGAACTCTCCCATGGATGCCAATTTTGCTTGCGTCTAATTGTTAAATCATGAACACTGACCTTAAGAAATGGGGGGGCCAGTTGTTCTTAGGTGTTGCTCTGGGTTCATTTGTGACCTCCTAGAGATTAGAGTCATTGATGTTCTTTTTGAGTAATTTTGGTCAGCCACTCCTGGGAGGGTTCACCATAATTCTAAGTTTTCCCATGTTGTCGATGACTGTCTCTTAGATTAAGTGCTATATGATCCAACTAGTCTGACAGAAGTAAGTAACCTCACCTTTCCAAAAAATGTGGTTAGTTAATTCACAATTTAACAATGGGGGCTTTTTTTTCTATAACACTTTAATTACTTGCAGAAAATGTTTGCAATCATGATAATGGTGCACAGTTTTGAATGCAGGTGAAACCAGAGGAAACCTGCGCAGGCACGGGGAGCCAGTGAGGCTCTGTTCAAATTCAGATTCAAACCTAGAACCTTCCTGCTGTGAGGTGCGTGTGCTAACCATGCCACTCAATTAGGTCCAGGTAGGTTTGGATAGTATTTTTCCCCCCTTCAATAAGTGAAATTATCACTTAAAAACTTAATTTTGTTTTTACACAAGTTATTTTTGTCTAATATTAAAATATGTTTGATCTAAACCATTAAAGTGTCGCACAGCACTGTATGTGTTTATTCCATGTCTTTTCAACTGAATTCCCGTCAAGCAAATTAAGTATTTGATTAAATTTGCAGTGTTTGTCACACTGGTGCTGAATTGCTTCATGAATAAGGCCATGGGGGTTCTCTTTCTGATTGTGCATGAGTTATTCCAAGTTTGCAGAGCAGCCTTTTAATGTCTAGCAGTGAAATCACTTCACTTTTAATGTCACTGGTTCTACTAATGTGTTGATACTGATTAAAGTGCCAGAGCAACACAGTGAGCTGGAAATATGGGTTAACTTGGAGCTACTGTATTACTTGGTACCAGGAGCAAATTTATCCCCTCCTGAGTACAGGCAGAAACTTGCTCAGCTTATTCCCAAGTTAGTCCCAAGGTCAGATTTTGGCTGTGGCAGCCAATGGGATTTATTCAACCATTCAATTTAGGAGTGCTAAAATTTTTATACTGTAACTTGTTTCAAGATGTTGTACACTTTAAATATATTGGTTTACTTTGTCAAATGGGCCAAGCTTTTGAGACATCACCTGCTTAGCAGGCTTGCTCGAAACAGAATGCAATAATTTGCAAATGCCAGAAAATGATCTGAGCCATTCATTTAACCACAGTTTCCCATTTTGCCTCAGACCATTTTTAATGAGCTTTGGCCCAGACACGACAGCAGTATATCTGTATGGTGTTCACATGTGGCATCTTCTTTGCATCACACAGCTTTTACTTGTATTTGTGGACGTGACTGAGTTATTTCCAGTAGAGAATCATGCCTGCCTGGGGGAAAGACACTCGGGGAGAAAGAGGGAAAAAAAAAACTAAGCTTCTAGGGGAAACACAATTGTAGGTATTAATTTATTTACATCCCATCTTTGTTGAAACTGGGGTTGTAGACACAATATCTGTCCTTTTCTGCCTACTTATTTGCCTCAGGGAAACCAATAACAAATCAGTAACATTTCAATACAAAACAATGGAGAAATTTATGCACTCTTCATATTTCTGGTTCTACATCAAGACTGCTTATATAGCAGGATAGAGCTAGTATTCTGCTATCATGTAGGTGACATGTTTAACTAGATGGCGGCTAGTATTTACAGCAGCTGTGGAGGCGAGCTGTTGATTTTTTTCTTTCTTCTGATGACATAATAGACATAACAGTGATGTAGAAATGATAATTCAGTGTTGTGATATTGTCTCTCCTTCTGCTCACAAGGCATTATTTTTTGGGTAATTTATTATATTTGATCTGGCTTTGTTTTCACATCTCAAATGAACTTCATCAGAGACCAATGTTTTTAGGAGGAGTTTTGTCTTGTTTCTTGTTTGGTCAGTACCAGAGGTCCAATGAGCTTATACTGTATATCCCTCCAAATGAATCAGACTATGAAGACACAGTAAATCAGTATGTCGTAGGGAATAAATACCTCAGTGTTTTGGTTTCTGTTAACATTTATTTATTTAAGACCCCTGATGTAAGTCCACACAGCAAACACAGTCATCACTCAGCTGTCAGTCAAAGCAGCCTTGCCTTTTAACATTAGGCCTTACTACATATAATGTTGGAGAGGAGAACAGGCATTCCTGTGCCGGTTAACAGGTTCAATGATTCACTTTAGGATCCAGCCTCAAGTGGGACAGCAGGTTTTGGCACTTTGGGGTTGGCTTCATTTTTCAGCCACATACTGCTGCCATGGGTGAATATGGTTTATCAGGTTGGGGTACTTGTACAAACATCATCATTAAGGCCAGAGTTTATACTGTATGTGTACTGCTTCAGTTTGCATGATGGTAATTTGCATATACTCCAGAAAATTGTGACCAGATGAAATGCAATTAATTGCAAAGTTCCTTTTTTCCATGAAAATCAACTTAATCCCAAAGACACATTTGTAATGCATTTGATCCCTGCTACAAAAGGCCATGTGGACATCATTTTAGTGATCCTCTCATTAACACAGAGGATATGGCTGGAATTCACTGTCATGCTGATTGAGTTAGAATAGTAGACTGAACAATTTAAAAGTATGGTGGTGCTTGAAATTATTTTTTCCTCTATTAACCATGGTTACCTAAAAGGAAACATGTGAAATCATCATAGCTTTGCACAAAAAGGGCTTCACGGGCAATATAGTGCTGCTAGTGGTCTTGTTGTGAAGAAGACTTCAGACAGCCCAAGAAAGTACAGCTAGCGCCAGGACCATCTCCTAAAGTTGATTCAATTGCAGGATCAAGGCACCACCAGTGCAGAGCTCAGGAATGCTCAGGAATGGCAGCAGGCAGCTGTGATAGCATCTGCACATACAGGGAGGCAAGGGCCAGTGTCAAGAAGGGCAGCAAGGAAGCCACTTCTCTCCAAGAAAAACATCAGGGGCAGACTCATTCTGCAAAAGGTAAAGGGATCGGACTGCTGAGGACTGGTGTAAAGTTAATTTCTCTGATGAATCCCCTTCCTGATTGTTTGGTGCATCCAGAAAAAGGATTGTCTGGAGAAGAAAAGGTGAGCACTACCATGGTAGCAGTAACGCATTCTGAGATCTTTCATGTGCAGGGCTCCTTCTCAACCAAGATACTGGGTACACTCACAGTTTTGCCCAAAAACACAGCCATGAATAAAGAATGACACTGAAACATCTGAGAGAAACTTGTCTCAACCATCCAACAGTTTGGTGAGGAACAGCACCATTTTCAGCATGATGGCAAAAGTGATAGCTAAGTGGCTCAGGGAACTAAGCATAAAAATATTGGGTCAATGGCCAGGAAACTCCCCAGACCTGAATCCTATTGAGAACTTGAGGTCAATTCTCAAGAGATATGTGGACAAACAAAAATCCACAAATATTGACAAACTTCAAGCATTAATTATGCAGTCAGGATTTGGCCCAGAAGTTGATTGACAGCATGCCAGTGCAAATTGCAGATTTTTTTGAAAAAGTAGGGCCAACACTGCAATTACTGACTCATTGCCTAAATGTCATGTAATTGTCAATGAAATGCTTGTAATTGTAGTTTAGTATACCATAGAAACACAAACGCTCTAGAATCACTGAAGCAGCAACCTTTGTGAAAATTAATATTGATGTCATTCTCAAAACTTTTGACCAGCACTGTATACTGTTTTTTTCTAAAATAACATACAAGTCAGTGGTCTTTCACTACTGTATAAGTTATATCCCAGTCAAACCCTAACACAAGCCTCTTTCCAAAAAGTACAGCTACAGTGTAAAATTGAAAAACAAAACAGAAACAAAATGTGATGTTTTTTTTTTGTAAAAAAATCTTCATAATTCATTGAAAATGGTGCAAATAAGACACTTTTCACTATTTTTTTTTTTTTTGAAAATTTAATGCTTGTTTATATTTGAATATAAATATGCCATGGGGGACATGTTGTTGCTGTGGCTAGCACTAGTGCCTCAGAGCAAGAAGGTCCTGGTTTTGTACCCAACGCTGGCCAGTGAGGCCTTTGTTTATGGAGTTTGCATGTTCTCCCCATGCCAAAACATGCACTGGGGATTAGGTTAATTGGTCACTCTAAACTGTGTGAATGATTGTCTGTCTCTATATGTCAGCGCTGTGATGACCTGGCGAATCATCCAGTGTGTATCCTGACGTTGCCCTAAATGAACTCGCATAGGCTCCAGCCCCTTCCCGACGCTTGCAAGGATTATGGGGTAGAAAATTGATTTTGAATGTGATTCCTGCAACGTGTTTCAAATAAAAGTTGGGTCAGGAGCAGGAAAACAGTGTAAAAGTAATGAAATGCTTAAAAAATAAACCTGGTGGAACATCAACTTAACCGGGTTAACCCTCCTGTTGTCCTCATTTTCTGTGTCCTCACAGTGGCAGGTCATTTTGACCCGAGGACAACAGGAGGGTTAAGTGACAAATGCTTAGCATCACATTGTTGAATGTTTATCTGGAAAGGATTTAACCATTCTCTAATACACTGTGTTGCAGACATGTCTGTGAAGATTCTCAGTCATCCAGGTCATAGTATCCAAGGCGTGTGGTTTTTTCTTCCATCGACTGGACT